>VDFB02056351.1:35008209-35024877 GCA_007258455.2 Sequoia sempervirens | reverse complement strand
CACAGGAAAAATAGGGCAGTCCCTATATTTGATTATTTTCTCCCACAAAATAATGATTTAGCACTTCAAAACAAATAAAAATGAAAGGGAACACATATATTTATCTATACCAATGATGTCAGAGTATTTCAAGCTTGTATGGATCCATACAACAACAAAAGAACTTCATAAAAATAGTAAAAACACAGAAAATTGCTTCAAGAACGTGGTATTTGATATGAAATTTTGGTATCAACTCCTCCAACAACCTTTTCTCGGGCCTTGGAAGGATTTTTAAATCATCTCAGACCCCAACTACCTTCAACCAACATCCATAACTAACTTAAAAACACTTAACAACCCATTATTTTGCAAAATTGCAATTTTGACAACTTTTAATGTTAACCCCTTAAACTGAAAAAGTTTCTTTTAACTTTAAGTTTATTGGGTAGCCAATTCTTTTAAGTTATAATATCCTACCACCATACATAATAATTTTTTTTTTGTTTCAAATGACTATTAGCACTAACTTTCACTATTTGAAGATGTTGAAACCTTGTCATAGAGAACTAGAACATTGATGTAACCACTCATCCTACCTTAAAACATACCAAAAGTCTACTAGAAATTAGACATAGGAAGATTTAAAATGACTTCAACAATTTTTATTGCTAAAGCATAAACTTATGATGACTTAACCAGTCCTAGTAGACACTCCCTCTCCGTTAACCACTTAGACATATGGAGTTTATCAGTCGACAACTAAACCACCTCACACGTGCACCTAAATTATGTCTATTAGTGTTCTAATTCATCTTTTTCAAGACAACTTAAACCAAAATATTATTTATGGCGAAACCATTCTTTTGTACAATACATTTGAGGCCTTTGTTGTGTAACTGGTGGACCATAGTCACATTTAACACTTGTTACAAAGTTTGGGAGTTAAAATGTTAAGTAGAAATCTAGTAAATCAAATAACTTGGATTAAGACTGTGAGACTGTGAGACTGATAATGATTATCATTCATTACCTTTTCCCCTCAATTGTCATGAAAAAATCCTTGGAACATTTCCATACATTGTTCATGTACGAAAATTAATCACTGACTCTAGGTTTTTTAGGTTTCCATAGCCTTAGCTACTATGAACTGCATCTCCCAAACTCCATGTTTGTGTTAGGTTGTAAAATAATGACATTTTAAAGTCATTAATTGCAAGGGATAGTCTCCTTCATACATTGATTTGATTTGTGATGGACACATTTGGACAGTAGTAACAATAACTTGCAGTCTATCAAGACATGATTACCTTCTAACCAGTCAAATTCTAGCAATGAAATGATAGATTAATCATAATGTCACCTTGGGATCACATCATGATGCAGAGTACTGAGGAAAAATATAAATATTCTCAAAATTAAATGAAACCAATGGGAAATAATTCACAACTTTAAAACAGACTTTCATGAATTTTTTTACCAATTTCCAATGGTTAAAATGAAAGATATGCAATTTTTATTGCTTGTTGCCCTGTGTAAATCAGAACCTGACTGTTTTCACCAAAATGAGCATAACTTTCTTAATATTTCATGAGACAATCTCAAACCAATGCCAAAAGAAAGCTAACTCATCCCTCTATCCAACCATATACTATTTATTTCATTTTGAGGCTGTACCTAGTCGTACAAGTTGCTGCAACACGACTATAACAGAGAAATTTGAAAAGTTGCAATCAATAAAATCACCATAACTTACTCAAATTTGCATGAAATTGAGTGAGACAAAAAGGAGAATGTTGTAGACTCATAGATTAATCATTAAAAGTTACTTTTTCATGAAAATATGAGCATAATAGTTTGTACAATGATCTGAAACTCAGATTTATCAGAAAAAACATAGAAATTTTGCATAAAATTAAGGCTTCATTATTGGTTCTTCATTATTTACATCCCTCTAACCTAAGATTCGACCATAAAAGGGTATTTAAACCACTTATAAGCCTAACCAATCACCTACAACTTTCTAACTTCCTCATATGACCCTTCATCTTCTTATTTTTGTATTTTTGCAATTTTTCAATTTTGCATTTTGACAACTTTTGACAATTTTTACAAGTTTTGACAATATGAACTCATACTCACCTAATAACCTATTAAATGACTCAAACATATTAAATATGGTCTAAATGACCTTATTAAATGACCAAAATACCATGTAAATCAAATATTTACAAAATGGCCTCGTGGAGGCATGAATTCCACTAGGTGCTCCTGCACCATACTCCTAGAGAAAAGAAAATTCAAGTCCCATTGAATGTTGGTCTGCTCCTTTCTGATCTTCCAATTCTTTTGCAACTTGTCCTTCTTTGTATCTCTTCTTGGGTCCTTCCTCTTTTTCTTCTTAAACCATCCCTTATCCATTATCTTCTCAACTTCTAGGCTCCAAAACTCCATTTCTTGTGCATATACCTCAACAAAATCATCTATACCTTCATTCTTATCATCAAAATACCATATATAACCTGCATCATATCCTTGAAAATCTGCATAAAACTCATTAGCAAACAAATCTGCAACATTGTCATTATCAACCTTATTATCAACAACATCTTGAGTATTAGTACCAACCTTATCGACAATCTCAACAACCTTCTCTACTTGTTCATCAACAATTTCATCAACTACTTGATTACCAACAACCATATCATTCCTCTCAACATCAATAAGTTCTTCAACAAACAAAGAAGTTTGTTCATCTTCAAACACAATTGGAATATCAATTTTCTCAACAAAATTTACCTCTACCTTGAATGTGCTACTATCCTTGCTTGTCTTTTCCTTATTTGAATAATCTTTTGTATGGGGCATTCAACTTTCTTCTTCACTGTAAAATTCCAACTTGTAACTTGCCTATACAACTGCTCTATCCTTTCCTATAACTCCTTGATCTTTTGATTAAACATGTCTTCCTCTTTTATCTTTCTCTCTTTTTCCTCTTATTTTTTCTTTTTTTTCCTCTCTTCCTATGCTTGCAAATGTCTTCCCAATCTTTTCACCAAATCCATCTTCACAAGAAAGTCTCTCCTTGCTTCTATTCAACTTTTCTCTGCCTTTCCTTGGCAGCAACCAGGTTCTTTTTAACCTGTACACAACCACAAAACTAAAACCACAAACCAACACTAGCCCAGACCTTTTTCTGAGCTCTAATACCAATTTGATGCAGAGGTAAGGGGACTCTAAAATAACACCAATTTAATTAAATTTGCAAGAACCAAACTCTAGCACTTCAAGCAAATGATTTTTCTCACAATCTTTCACTACGCTTTGATGAGAGCAGCAAATAAGGTAATTTTGACATAATTTTTAGAAGAAAACTCAAAACCATGATCTAAAAACTAATTTTGATACCCATTAAGCCTTTATACAACATATATTAAATTCAAGTGGGGTTACTTTGGAATATATCCATCAAAAACCTGCTGCTACGCTGTCCCAAAGGCCTAATTCTGCAAACCTGTCTTGAGTAAAATGACCATAAAACAATTAAAACTCAATGAAATTCGATGAGACAAAAACCATTAGAAAGCTAATTCAATTTTCCATCCATTAAAATAAACTATAAGTCATAAAAACTCTGTACATGGCCGTACCAAGCTCTGAAACAGAAATTTAATGTTCAGAAATGTAGAAAACAAAGAGGTCTTTTATTAATTTCACTTCAAAATGTAACAACCACCTCTTCCTCCTTGGATTCGACCCTCCAAGGCTTAATTTAGACATATTTCATCAATTTCCCAACTTACCCTTGAGTTTCAATAACCAAATAACTTCTTTTCCCACAACAAAATCATCTATACCAATTCTAAAACTAGGTTCTTTTTAACCTGTACACAACCACAAAACTAAAACCACAAACCAACACTAGCCCAGACCTTTTTCTGAGCTCTGATACCAATTTGATGCAGAGTACTAAGGAAAAATATAAATCTTCTCAAAATTCAATTAAACCAATGGGAAATAATTCACAACTTTAAAATAGACCTTCATGAAATTTTTTACCAATTTCTAATGGTTAAAATGAAAGATATGCAATTTTTATTGCTTGCTGCCCTATGTAAATTAGAACCTGACTGTTTTCACCAAAATGAGCATAACTTTCTTAATATTTCATGAAACAACCTCAAACCAATGCCAAAAGAAAGCTAACTCATCCCTCTATCCAACCATATAATATTTATTTCATTTTGAGGCCGTACCTAGTCGTACAAGTTACTGCAACAAGACTGTAATAGAGAAATCTGAAAAGTTGCAATCAATAAAATCACCATAACTTACTCAAATTTGCATGAAATTGAGTGAAACAAAAAGGAGAATATTGTAGAATCATATATTAATCATTACAAGTTACTTTTTCATGAAAATATGACCATAATAGTTTGTACAATGATCTGAAACTCAGATTTTTCAGAAAAAAACATAGAAATTTTGCATAAAATTAGGGCTTCATTATTGGTTCTTCATTATTTACATCCCTCTCCCCTAAGATTAGACCATAGAAGGGTATTTAAACCACTTATAAGCCTAACCAACCACCTACAACTTTCTAACTTCCTCATATGACCCTTCATCTTCTTATTTTTGTATTTTTGCAATTTTTCAATTTTGCATTTTGACAACTTTTGACAATTTTTACAAGTTTTAACAATATGAACTCATACTCACCTAATAACCTATTAAATGACTCAAACATATTAAATATGGTCTAAATGACCTTATTAAATGACCAAAATACCATGTAAATCAAATATTTACAAAATGGCCTCATGGAGGCATGAATTCCACTAGGTGCTCCTGCACCACATCACCATGAAATAACTTCATCTAACATCCCTATGAGTGCAGGTATCACCAAATAGTGTTGAATTCTTAGGTGTCTTTGGTTGTCCTTGATGAAAAAATCTATTAGCATGCTCTTTGGTATTCATGTTTATGGTGAATCAAGATTTCAATGATATATTGGCTCTTGATGTTTATTGTTGGATCATATGGTGATACTCCTGGCTCATGGCATGATCTTTTGGTTTCAGTTCTTTACTTGATGGTACTAACATTTGACTTGGTGTTATTTATGTCAAGACAAGAATAAGCTTTAGATACGTGTCTTTGCTTTCATTACAGCCACAGGTATATTTAGCATGTTTGCAAGTCATTGTGATATACAAATACTGGTAGATTAATTTTCAGTGAGATATCATTTAATTCATGGAATCATAAATCATACTAGTTACAAGGTATTGGAAAACATCATAGTTTTAAGTATTAGCTTCATAAAGGTAATTCTTATGGAAATATGGTTTTAGTCGATGTTTATTAGATTGATTTTGGTTTGACATCTCTATTGTCTTGGCATCTTTCTATCTTCATGGTATAAATGGTTATGACTTATTGATTGATAAATATGGCAAATGTATTTTGGTTCATTATTTTTTTATATTGCTTTAACAAGCAATTACACTGATTTAGGTAGTTTGGTGATTGATTCACTTTGTTCTATGAATCTTGGCTTAGTGACATCTTTGTACTCGTGTTTCTAAATCCATCTTGAACTCACATTATTTGGAGGTATTGAATTCATATTGGTTTAGGCAATGTATTTGTTTGATGGTATTTTTTTTGGTACACATGGCATATGATTTTAACAATATACTCGGTTATCAAAGGATACTCCAATGCTCGAGCCTTGACATCATGGTTGACATCTAAAGGTGATCATTCTTCATGGCATATAAATTAACCCTATCAGGTTTCTATAGGTATCCTAGTTTTGAAATCTTGTTTTATCATTTGTTAATTATATTTGCAAGTCAATTTATTGGCTTATTTAAAAGTCACTATGAAGTGACATGGCATCGACAATTTGGTAATAATGTTCAAAGTTAATATTGTGGCTCAAAGGCATAAAATCACATTGGTTTGGAAGCTGTAATATTCAACATCATAAAGGAAGTGATATTTGTTTCCTATCGGTCACTTGTTTTTGACTTTGAGTAAAGTCGGTTGAAAATAATTCTTGGCAACTTATGTGCAAATCAATAGCCATCATATATACTTGTTGGTTTTTTTTGGAGATCATTGGTATTTGAATAATGGTGAATATTTGATAATGTTGATCAACATTCTTTAATAATCATCAAATTGATTATTATGTCGGCCTCCATGGTAAAGTCTTCGACAACAATTTTTAAAGTTTATTATAATTTTTTCATATCATAACTTAAGTCCTCTCAGACTTCAGGTTTTATCTAATTTTGAAAAGGCGTCGAAAGCATTTGATTCAAATGAAAGTGAAAGAAGATAGGGAAAAATCATTTTGTCTTTTTCATTTTGTTCTGAAGACAAACCCTATCTTCCATGCATGTTTACAATGATAGTTATTGAATCTTCAGTGATGGTTTTTGCTCAAGCCAGTAGTATGATGGACAGTGTAGAAAGAAGAATGGTTGACTTGCAACTTAAAGTAGAAGTAAGGAAGGAAAATTTTGTGAGATTTGTTTTCAGTTTTTGGCCACCATAATAGTGTAATATCTGGACAATCTTTTGGTTCTTCAAAGTAAATGTTGATAAGTTTTTCCTTCATCAAAAGTGTAAAGGTAAAATGATTTCAGTTGCATTTTTTTTTATTCAGTTACTTCAAAATGAGAATAGACAATTTTTTTGTTCAAATGCATTTTCAATTTTTGATAAACCCTAGTTAACTCAAGGGTTTTGAAATTTTTGAAAAATGGGTTTGCAAAATGTGAATAAGGTTTTAATATTCTACTCTATAAAAGCATGGTATTTTCAGCCAGTGCAATGTGATAGAGGTTGGAATGAAATAACCAAGTTTTTGTAAAAAAGAATAAGGGTTTTTGAAAGAATTATTCTTGTATTAAAAAAGAGATAGATGAGAGCTTAAATTGTTTGATTTCTCTAGTTCAAAAACATAGATAGCATTCGGAATTTCAGTGTGATTATCTTGGTACTGTCATATTTAGTATAGATTATAATGGGTATTATTGTATATCTTTCATATGTACTCTGTTGAGATTTTGTAATTGCAAAAATAATGCAGTTATAAGGTTTTGATAGTTTGCATGGTTATTGAGAAAATTTGTAAAGGAGTTGGTGCTCCTACTAAAGTTGGTGTTTCAGAGTTTTCATGGAGTTGGTGCTCCTAAATTGTTACAGAGTTGGTGCTCTAAAAAATATTGTAATAAGTTTGGAATTAAGCCTGTAAGGCATTTTGGAGTGGTTTTTCTACCCCAAGAGGGTTTTCCACTCATCAAAGTTTTGTGTTTCTCTTTTGTGTGGTTTGTGCTTATCTTGCTTAAGTTTTCATTATGTCATTTGTCAAAGCGGTTCATGCAATTCTCTATACATTTTTTCATTGTTTCAATTTGTCTATAAGAATTCACAAATGTGGATGTTCATATTTCAAATCATTGACTTGTTGATACTCAATGTTATATGATCAGTTAGTTCAATCATTACAGTATAATCAAACAACTCAAACACATACTTAATGTGTTCAATGAATTATTCTTGATAAAGTTGCAATCATATAGATTCATTGTTTAAGTTCAATTTCAAAGTTGTTTTGTTAAAAGCTCACATTGAAACAAAGTGGTATCTGTCTCAAGGTCTTCTTTTATTTTGTATGTCAAGGTTTAATTTTTAAAATTTTACATTACTCTGATTCACACCCCCCCTCTTAGAGTAATTCATCTTCCAACAATTGGTATTAGAGCATAGAGTCCTGCATTAGGTTTCATACCTGGGATTGATTCAGGTATTGGAAATCAATATGTCACATGTGCAAGAAGGTTCATCTATTACAAGATCTCTATTTGATGGCTCTAATTATGTGTTCTAGAAAATCAGAATGGAAACATATCCAATTTCTTTAGACCTTGATGTCTAGAACTTAATGTGTAGTAAATACAATGTACCTGATACCATACCTATAGATCATGATGAGAAGAGGAAATATGAAATGAATGTAAGAGCTAAACATGCGCTCTTGTGTGGCTTGAAAATAGATGTATTTGTTAAAGTCATGCATTGTAAATCTACATATGAAATTTGGGAGAAGCTTGAAAATGTGTATCAAGGAAATGAAAAGGTCAAGCAATCCAAATCCTTACTCTCAAGAATCAATTTCAAGAAATGAGAATGAAGGATGATGAAAAGATTGATGATTATTTCTTAAGAATAGATGAAGTTGTCAATGCAAGAAGAGGTCTAGGTGAAACAATTGCATATTCTGATGTTGTTCAAAAAGTGATTAGGACTTTGCATCCTAAATTTGAATCTAAAGTTTCTACTCTTGAAGAAAAGAAACATTTTGATTCATTTACCTTGGATAATTTACAAGGCATATTAACAGCCTATGAAATGAGGATAGGAAGCTCTGCTTAAACTTTTAAAGAGATTGCTTTTAAAGCTGAAAAGATAGAAGATTTAGATAGTGAATCAGAATTGTCTGATTATTTAGAAGCTCTTTTAGTGAGGAAGTTGACAAAGAAATATAAAGGAAAATTTTCATTCAAATGTTTTACTTGTGGCAAGTCTAGACACTTTGCTGCTAAATTCCCCTACAATGATCAAGCCAATGAGGATGAAAAGTCAGAAAAATAGTATAAGAAAAAGGATTTTGATCCTAAAAATAAGTTAACTTCAAAAAGAAAAAGAGTCTCTTTACCAAAGAAGACTTGGATGTTGAGATAGATGGCTCACTTGGTGATGAAGATGAAACTTTATTCATGGCTGAAGTTGATTCACAAAAGGTTTCAAATAAAGAATTAGATAATCAGTCTATTTTAGAAGATGATAAAATAGATTTAAAAGGTGAAACTATATTTATGGACACAATGAATGAAATGGAACTGCAAGAAAATAGACTTGCAAAGACTTTTGATTCTAATAAAGAATTGAATGGTTTTGAGAATGAACTAAAAATTTCTCTAAGTGAAGTTCAAAATTTGAAGGACTTAGTATACCAAAAAATTTAGATTGGGCAAGATACTGAGAATCTAGTAAGTAAGATTATAATCGTTGAAAAGGAAATTACTAATTTAAGACTTCAAGTTGAAATTCTTAAGATTACAAGGATGCAATTGGAATTCAAGGAAGAAAAGTGTTGTATCTTAGAAACTAAAATCAACAATCTTAGAAAGGAATTTGATAATTTTACAGATCTTTTGAATAAACAAAGGTCTTATGAAGACAAGTCAGGTCTCGATTATATGAATGATTCAAGTGATTTTCTAGATATAAATGTAGAAGCTAAATATGGCAGATCTAGACAAGTTTCCTACAAGAAGAAAAATAGTCTTTCTAAGACAACTATGCAAAAGAAAGTTATGTTGATGCCTAAAAGGGGCAATGTAGAACTGCAAGGTATCTTTAGTCAAACTGAATTACATGTTAAAGTTGAAAATACATGGATCTTAGATAGTGGTTGTTCTCGTCATATGATAGGGGACATAAGTATTTTTACTGAACTTGAATTTGGTGATTTTGGTTTAGTATGGTTTGGTAATGATGATTGCATACAACTTATGGAAAAATGCACAATGTTTTTTGGTAACAACATTTTCTTGCCAGATGTTTATTATGCAACAGGTTTAAAACACAATTTGTTAAGTGTGACACAAATATGTGATCAGGATTTATGTATTCTTTTTTATGATTGTGGGTGTTAGACTAAAAGGAAATCAAGAGAAATAGTTATTGTTAGTTCAAGGAAATAGGGAAATATCTATGAAGTGACTAGTGTGAAAGTGCTTGATCAATTGAGGAGTCTCTATGATCTTCCTCCTATTTCTTTTCACTAATCAATTTTTGTGATTACAAGGTGTGTTTTAAAGTTTTATCTTATATCCCTAAAAGTACAAACTGCAATCAAATCTTTGTAGTTTAGCTGGTGTTTTGGAATAGTTTGCATTTTTTTATTACATGAAGGATTGTTTGTTAACATTGTCTTGATTATGGCAACAAGATGTAGAAAGTTTTCCTTGAGAATTGATATTACTTGCTTGGATAGTCAATACTTAGTTGTTTTATCTACATAAAGAGGAAGGCTCCATGATATGAAGAGAGAATTTAGAAAACTCTATGTCTGAGGAGATGGAGAAGAAAGATTATGTTTTTTTAAGTCATGCAATTTTGTCTACTTCATGAAGCAATGTGGAATAGGGTTTCAAGGATTCTCGAAATAGTCTTGTCTGAATGCTTTTTAAAGTATGCATGATCATAGGGGGAGACATTCTTATCTGGTTGCACCATTTTTTTCCTTAAGCATTGTTTATCTCTGAATATTCCACTGGATGGTATTATGTGCATTTTGATATTATGGTTGATATAACAGTTGTCTAATGTTCATATTGACAAGTTAAATTGTTTCAGGTTTCATGAGATGATTACTTAAGATAGGACAACATCAGTGAAAGCAACATTTGTTGCTTGGACATAGATGTAAGGTGCTTGCAGGGGTATAGTAGTAATACTAGTGTTCTGATAGTGAGTATGCAGATGATAACATGATAGAATTGCATAACTCAATGATGATTTGTATATTTCCTATCTATGATAGTTCTTTTGTATGCTGATAGTATAGTATACATGATGACAACTTTTATAGTTGCTTTAGGATAACAATGCTTTGTTGTTACTTGGTAGTTCATGGTCTTTAGCTTGTAGGTGACAGTACTTTATTGGTTCACACAGTTGATCATTATTTTGTTGATATGGTTTAGGATAATTGGCATGATAGGTGACAATATGGTAATACTTATTGATATGCTTCCTTGATTAATGCTTGATAGTGATTTGTTTCTATACAAAAGGAAGTTGGTTCTAGCATGATATGTTGATCTTATGAGATTTAGTCGACAATGTTCATATCCTTCATGGTATTCAAAAATTTGTGCTTATCATGTGCATAGTATGGTGTTGTTTAATCAAGGCCTTATCTAAAACAACTTGAATAATTATGTTTCTACTTGTTGAATGCTCTCTATCCTTGTTCAAGTGTGGAACTAAGAAAGGAGTAAGGATACCAGTTTTGCTATATTTTTGTATAGCACTTCTTTGTAGGGGGATCTTGGTTCTACATGTTTTCATTCCTAGCTCTCTTATCTATTTTCATTTGTTACTCAATTGTTTCTCTTGCAGTTGTTTTTGTTTGGATAATTGGTTGGAATTAGTTGTTTATATATTCAAGGCATATTACATTCTTTGCTATTCTTCCTTTGTCCTTGTGACAAAAAGGAAGAGAAAATGATGGTTCGGTGATTGGTTCGTGATTGGTTTAGATGGCTAAATTTTTTCCATCAAAGAAAAAGGGGAGTTTGTTGACTTCTCAGTTGTCTTTGGTTGTCCTTGATGAGAAAATATGTTGGCATGCTCTTTGGTATTCATGTTTATGGTGATTCAGGATTTCAATGATATATTGGCTCTTGATGTTTATTGTTGGATCATATGGTGATACTCCTGGTTCATGGCATGCTCTTTTTGTTTTAGTTCTTTACTTGATGGTACTGACATTTGACATGATATTATTTATGCCAAGACAAGCATAAGCTTTGGATATGTGTCTTTTCTTTCATGACAACCATAGGTATATTTAGCATGTTTACAATTCATTGTGACATACTCATACTGGCAGATTCATTTTCAATGAGATATCATTTGATTCATGGAATCATAAAGCATACTAGTTGCAAGGTATTAGAGAACATCATAGTTGTGAGTATCAGCTTCATAAAGGTAATTCTTATGGCAATATGGTTTTAGTTGATGTTTATCATATTGATCTTGGTTTGGCATCTATATTGTCTTGGCATCTTTCTATCTTCATGGTATAAATGGTTATCACTTATTGATTGATAAATATGGCACATGTCTTCTGGTCCATTGTTTATTTATATTGATTTAACAAGCAATTACACTGATTCAAGAAGTTTGATTATTGACTCACTTTGTTCTATGAATCTTGGCTTAGTGACATCATTGCACTCGTGTTTCTAAAACCATCTTGAACTCACATTATTTGGAGTCATTGAATTCATATTGGTTTAGGCAACGTATTTGTTTGATGGTATTTTTTTTGGTACACATGGCATATGATTTTAACAATATACTCAGTTATCAAAGGGTACTCTAATGCTTGAGCCTTGACATCATGGTCAAAATCTAAAGGTGATCAATTCTTCATGGCATATAAATTAACCCTAACAAGTTTCTATAGGTATCCTAGTTTTGGAATCTTGTTTTATCATTTGTCAATTATATTTGTAAGTCAATTTATTGGCTTATTTAAAAGTCATTATGAAGTGACATGGCATCGACAATTTGGTAATAATGTTCAAAGTTAATATTGTGGCTCAAAGGCATAAAATAGCATTGGTTTGGAAGCTGCAATATTCAACATCATAAAGCGATATTTGTTTCCTATTAGCCACTTATTTTTGAATTTGAGTAAAGTTAGTTGAAAATAATTCTTGGCAGCTTATGTGCAAATCAACAGCCATCATATATACTTGGCTTTTTTTGGAGATCATTAGTCTTTGAATAATGGTGATTATTTGATAATGTTGATTGACATTCTTTAGTAATGATCTAATTGATTATTATGTTGACCTCCATGGTAAAGTCTTTGACAGTGATTTTTAAAGTTTATTATAATTTTTTCGTATCATAACTTAAGTTCTCTTGGACTTCAAGTTTTATCTAATTTTGAAAAGACATCGAAAGCATTTGATTTGAATGAAAGTGAAAGAAGATAGGGAAAAACCATTGTCTTTTTCATTTTGTTCTGAAGACAAACCCTAGCCACCATACATGTTTACAGTGATGGTTTTTGCTCGAGCCAACAGTATGATGGATAGTGTAGAAAGAAGAATGGTTGACTTAGAACTGAAATCAGAAGTAAAGAAGGTAGATTTTCTGAGATTTTTTTTTAATTTTTGGCCACCATAATAGGGTAATATTTGCACAATCTTTTGGTTCTTCAAATTAAATGTTGATAAGTTTTTCCTTCATTGAAAGTGAAAAGGTAAAATGATTTCAGTTGCATTTTTTTTTTATTCAGTAACTTCAAAATGAGAATGGATAGTTTTTTTGTTCAAATGCATTTTTAGTTTTTGATAAACCCTAGTTAACTCAAGGGTTTCAAAATTTTGGAATAATGGGTTTGCAAAATGTGAATAAGGTTTTAATATTCCAGTCTATAAAATCATGGTATTTTGAGCCATTGTAATGTGACAGAGGTTGGAATGAAATAATTGAGTTTTTGTAAAAAAGAATAAGGGTTTCTAAAAGAATTATTCTTGTATTAAAAAGAGATAGATGAGAGCTTAAATTATTTGATTTCTCTAGTTCAAAAATAGAGATATAGCATTCATAATTTTAGTGTGATTATCTTGGTACTATCATATTTAGTATAGATTATAATGGGTATTATTGTATATCTTTCATATGTACTCTGTTGAGATTTTGTAATTGCAAAAATAATGCATTTATAAGGTTTTGACAGTTTGCATGGTTATTGAGAAACTTTGCAAAGGAGTTGGTGCTCCTACTAAAGTTGGTGCTTTAGAATTTCGATGGAGTTGGTGCTCCTAAATTGTTACAGAGTTGGTGCTCTAAAAAATATTGTAATCAATTTGGAATTAAGCCTATAAGGCATTTTGGAGTGGTTTTTCTACCCGAAGAGGGTTTTCCACTCGTCAAAGTTATGTGTTTCTCTTTTGTGTGGTTTGTGCTTATCTTGCTTAAGTTTTCATTCTGTCATTTGTCAAAGTGGTTCATGCAATGCTCTAATACATGTTTTCATTGTTTCAATCTGTTTAAAAGAATTCACAAATGTGGATGTTCATATTTCATATCATTGTCTTGTCGATACTCAATGTTATATGATTAGTTAGTTCAATCATTATAGTATAATCAAAAAATTCAAATACATACTTAATGTGTTCAATGAATTGTTCTTGATAAAGTTGCAATCATATAGATTCATTGTTTAAGTTCAATTTCAAAGTTGTTTTGTTAAAAGATCACATTGAAACAAAGTGGTATCTATCTCAAGGTCTTCTTTTATTTTGTATGTCAAGGTTTAATTTTTAAAATTTTACATTACTTTGATTCACCACCCCCCTTTCAGAGTAATTCATCTTCCAAAAAATGGGTATTTGTTAGATCTTTCTTCCTTGAGCGAGGGAAATTTAGGAAGAGAAGAGGGAAGTGAGACATGTAGTAGGTCTAAAAGAGGGAGATCTACTAGAGGTCAAAAGATTAGAAGAAAATTTCGTAAATGCACGAAATTTTTTCTTGCTGAAGGGGGTTCATGATCTTATGATGGTGAGAGCATAGGCAACATTGAGGTGCCCTTAAGGTACAAATATCTATGAAAACAACACTGATTTTTGTGTCAACAAGAGGATATATCACATAGCACCATCATCATTACATGGTTTGGGCTTATTTTGCATGGACGGCATAAAGGTCTATTACGAAAAAAGTTGTTATATTGATGGAGTATGCTAGACCCTATTATAGTAACAAAGATTGGATGCAGCTGGTTTGATATACACAAAGTATGTGTAGGAATGCACTGTCAACAAATTATATACAACTAAAAGATAAGAATCACAATAAAGGAGTGGCTATGTACATTGATGGAAGGCCAAAATCATCAAGGAATATTGTAGGGTTTATAAACAGTACATGACTTGGGTCAACAAATAAGCAAGCCAATTGCATATTCAAGGTGCACGAGGGAAACCGTGTATTCGTATGTGCGATAAAATCAATAACTGCAAGGGAAGAGTTGCTAATCAGTTACAATTTGAATCACTTAGATACAAATATATTTATTATGGGGGCGGTATGTACTATATACTATTTTATTGAACCTCCAATTAATGACTCCAATATACCATTTTATTATTATGTTTTTTTTCGTAAGTCTATTGGTTTCATTTTCATAATGTTTTTTTATATTTAATTTTTGTCATAGCGAGACATTGATCATACAAGGAAGGCTTCGGCCCAGACCACATATCGTAATGCATCTTCAGGCGCTTCTACCTGACAGCTTTACCTCATTTTAATTGTAAAAATTAGATACGAGCAAAATGTTTTATTATTATGTTTTTTTCATAAGTTTATCGGGTTAATTTTGATAATGTTTTTAATATTCTTGTTGTAGTCGACTGATTGGGGAAAGGCACCAGCAGTAGAGGAGAGCATCCATAGGGTTGAGGTGCAGTCACCATTATTGGATGATGACATTGTATATTCAACAAACCCTCTCGATCTGATAAGGAAGACACAAAAAAAATGCAATGAAGAAACCCTTCAATTGTTATTCATTGTGCCTCAAACATATGAGATAAGAGAGAGGGTTAAAACATTGACTGAGAGAGTACAAAAATTTCAAGTAAGCTATCATGAGGTCTTTAATTATAACATAATTTCATTCATGGTTTTATATTTTGTACTTTTTTATGTCATGAACTAAAATATGTGTTGTTTTTACAGGATTTTTTATGTCCTCATGATGTTGCTGGTGATGATTAGGGTACTGCAGGTGTTGCCCACAGAGTAGGGGTTGGTACAAGTGTCCATCTTGATCTTCCTGCACATACATCACATCATCTGACCCCATCATTTGTGCCTATATGCTTGACTGAAATGTCAGCAACACATAGCATGTAGGCATTGGGTAGTACTGGTGATGCAGAGGCCACTAGTACTGGTGATGTTTTAGTAGCATTTCCTGGATCTTCCCATATTACTAGTACGGGAACATTTCTGGTCATATTTGTGGTGACCAAGAATTTTGTTCTCGTAAAGATAGAGAACGTCCCAGGTACTTTAAAATGTTTTAATTATTATTATATATAATCCAATTGAAATTTACTTATTGATCACTCTTTTTAGACTAATGGCGCCATGATCATTTTGTAGGAAATGATATTTTTTATAAACATCTAGATGATATTACATTGGAGATCTTTGGTCCCACCATATGTACATGGTGGAATGCCCAAAATTAAGATTTAAAAGATGAGCTCATTAACTGTTTAGTTGTGTTGTTTGGTGATAAAACATTCAACCAAACCAAGGTCCTTAAGAAAGTTGGTACCTATCTAAAGTATGTGAGGGACCAATATAGGTCACATTTAGAGAAGAACAAAAAAGTACGAGTGTCCCACCATGATTCCAGAGAGGGAGTGGAAGGACCTGGTGTCAGATGGAAAGGAGAAGGTTGAAAAGAAAAAAGGAAAGATGACATTGGGTGAAGGAAGGTATGTGATACTATCAACAATGTAATTATATACTGATTACTCTTTCTTTTTACATAATCTAACGTATTTCAAACTTTTCATAGATTGCCCGACACATCAAAGGCAATAAAGGCAAGACTAGAAAAGCATGGGCAACACAAACTTGGCTCTGGTGTTATATGAAATTAGCCACACGAATTGTAAGTATCAATAAATGAAATATTGCATCCAAATAATAAATTGCAAACAATTTTAGTTTTATCACACCATAGAAGCAAAATTCATGATCTTATGCAAAAATGCAGGGCTCTGAATTCAACAGAGCACCTATAGAAGAGGACATGAAGATTTCCTTCCA
>VDFB02056351.1:34959177-35008109 GCA_007258455.2 Sequoia sempervirens | reverse complement strand
AAAGGAGATGATATGGCTGCAACTTTTCATGGAGGAGTTGGGAAACAAATGTTGAAAATTACTTGTTTACAGACAGCCAGAGTGCTATACATCTTGCAAAGAATTCTGCTTTGCATTCTAAAACAAAACACATACAGTTGAGATATCATTTCATTCGGTCAGTGTTGGAGGATGGATAGGTCAAGCTGGACAAGATACACATAGATTTCAATCCAACAGATATGTTTATGAAGGCGGTGACAAAGGAGAAGCTGAGCTCCTCTTCAACTTTAGTTGGTCTTCAAGGTTGAATTCAAGTATAACAGAGCAGCAGGGTCCAAGGTACTTATTTCCAGTGGGAGCTGTAATTGCAATAGTGTCGTCCAAGATCAGTCTCCAAGTGGGAGATTGTGGTGGTGTGGAGCCTGATCAGTCTCCAAGTGGGAGATTGTTGGTGTGTGGGGGTTCGGGGGCGGCAGCCCCCGAGAAATATTTTCTTCCTACTTTTTCACATGATCACCGAAAAAGGGAAAAATCAATGAAAAAGGAAAAATCTGATTTTGTAGAACCCTAAAATCTGGAAGATTCTAAGCTTGGTAAAAAGAGGGTTCGGATGGGTATTTCAGTATGATGAAAAACGTGATTATTCGCAAGATTGTAATGAGGTTTTACACTAGATAATAAAAGTGTTGGATGGCTGCAGTTTGGTGGATGTAGCCCGGATTGGGTGAACCACGTTAAATCTTTGTGTTATGATTTATTCTGCATGTTTTAGTTTCTCTATTTTGTTAATTAAATCTGCATTTAATTGTTAGATCTGCCATCTCTAACCCTAACAGGTGGACCTTAGGGTCCACGTGGTCAGGTGGAATGTGCTATGCACCCCATTGGGTCCCCAGTCAAAGATCGAGATTCACAGAGATGTACCAGTGTTGGATCTAGATATGGAACTTTGTATTCATATGTTCTAGGCATTTTATTCCATGTTATTGTACTTTTTCCAGTTCATGTTGGGAAGAAACATTGTATTAATGTAATCCTTGAGCAATGTATCTTCATGTTATTAATGTATTTTCCATGATCATGTTATTATCTTATGGATGTTGGTGTCTGCTGATGATTCGAAATGTAATGCAGTTATGTAACCCCAAGGGAATTTTTCATATGTTGTACATGTAAAGTTTCATTTCAAGTGTTGTAAGTTAATATTATTTTGCATGTTAGTTATTTTTTATTTTTTATTTTTCCATAAATGTTAGATGTTTTTGTGTCCTTTGGGGTTTGCACAGTGGGGCATTACAAACTTGGTTGTAAGCTATACATTTAATTTTCTCATGTCCTTATTTTTTTATACCTATATAGAACAGATCGGTGCTTTCATGTTGACCTGTAGTGCCCACATTCTGTAATTCGGTGCCTCCACAAAGACCTGATGTGCTTGCATAGTGAATAGCTACTCCTATGCAACAGCTAGCAGTTCCTCTATTTCATAGAGTGATGCTTCTATTTTAGGAAAAAAATATCACATTTAGAATTTAGGGGTATTTTTTTCATATTTAGTCATTTGGTTAACTAATATCATTGTAAACATCATCAAATATCTAGGTTTTATTACACATAGTTAGTAGCTTTCTATTTTAATTTGTCAATTTTTTGTTTATGTGCATAAGCATAGTTTTTTGGATTGGTTTCTACATTCTATGTCTACACAAATACTTTCTATGCTTGCAAGCCGAGTTTTTGTGCTTGCATTCAATATTTTCATGCTTGTGTCGTATAACTTTTATTTTCTAGTTTTTTGCACCTATATTTTAATTACTATGAAGTTGTGCCTACATTTTTTTTGAGAATTTTATATTTTGAGCTAACTTTTTGAACTAACAAGGGGTTTAGTTGTTCAACTAGTCCAAGGCAGTCTAAGAAAATACTAATCAATGGTTTGTAGGACTTTTTGTAGAAGACTTTGTTTTTCCACTAGCTAGGCCTTAAGTATATTAGTTGGTAAATGAACGTGTATGTTATTCTTGGAAGAGTGCAATAGATGTATGCTCTCCCCTCACACTTAGAGTGATCTTTGGGATAAAAAATCTTTGTATTTCTTCTTTTTGTGTTTAGATTTAGGTAAACAAGGTGTGCTATTTTTGTGTGTATGCTCTTCATTCGCACTTATTGTGATCTTGGGGATCAAAAACACCTAGCATACCTTTCCCTTTAGGAGTATTTCCTAGGGATTTCATCACCCTAGGGGATGAACTCAACCACGTGTTATCGAGGGGGTATAGAAAGGGGGGATAACAAAAGTTGTACCTAAATCTAGTCATGTTGTGTTTAGTGAAGATCCAATGCTTAGGGTGATTCCAAGCTAGGAGTGCAGGGTTGGTCTAAGCTTTCATGTTGAAAGTTCCTAGCTCATTCTTCTAATAGGCTAGTGTTCATGGTTGTGCCTCATGACCCTCTTGGTGTTTAGAGGATTCCCTAGAAAAAAATTATGTAACCTAGATTAAGGAATTTTGAATGTAGCTTAGTGTGGTGCAAGGGATGTGGATCATACCCTAAATTTACTCAGCATGTACTCCCTTAGGTTGAGATAGAAATCTTTGGGTTGGATTGAATTATCCCAAGGAGAGAGATAATGTGTGCCTGTGGCAATATTGACCATGTGGACCACCAGATATCTACCTACCTACCTTCGTAAGAAAGGGTGTTCCACCCAAGTATCAAGAAGTATTAATCCAAACAATTGGATGGTGGGCCTACACTAAGTCTATAATCCCACTTGACTAATTTAGGTTTGTAAACAAGTGTTTAGTGTATCTTGTGCAAAACAAGTATTAAGATGAATTAGCTCTAGGTTTGAGGATTTCCTTCACCCTTAAAAAAGTTTATTCTTGGACATTATGTTTTCTTGTTTTCTAAATCTCTTGTCAAAACATCCAAACTATAGAGTTGTGCCTAGGACCAATAAAACTATGCCTCTATTAAAATTCTCAACACCTGCACTTTGAAAAGTTACACCTACACTTTTCCATACTATCACTGCCTTTTTGTACCTCCATCATAAAAACCTATTCCTATTTCCTCTATAAAACCACACTTGGATCTATCTCTATCTATTTTTTTTTTCCTATGTTTGTGGAAAGCTAATCCCTTTGATATTGACCTCATAGGATTCCCTAACCAATCTAACATATTTTCTAACTCAACTATCTCCTTACCACCATTAACCGTACAATTTTACACATCATCCTACTTAGACCTTGCTATTTTAACTTTTCCATAATCACCCAATCTGACCATAAACCCCCATTTTTCCAAACATCTCACGCTCCCCATCATTTGGACTTGTCATTTCTATTTTGGGCTTTGTGCAAACCTTTACATTTTTTTCATCATTAATCTCCCATCATTTTTTCACCCTCACCATTTTAATCCCCCTTGTCATTATCATCCTATCATCTATTCTCATCCCATCCTCAATTTCATACTTGACATTAAACCTTAATCCTTCCATCATTTTATCATCCTAATCATCCCATTAGACACCTTGTGTTATCATCATCCCATTTTCCATATCTAAATCACTTTTTTGTCATTTATCCCCTAGGCCATCTCCTAGTTGTCCTTTCCAATTGTTGTAATATCATATAAACCTTATCAAATCATCAAACCCACAAATCATCCACTTATCATCCAAATCATTATATTAATCCTACTCATTACTATCACTATCCAATCCAACCATCACCATTGCAAACCAAAATTTTCATTAGGCTTTTAATCTAGATCCTTAACCATCCTTCTTATCTAGGTTAGCTTAAGAACTTACCTATCTTAAGTTGAATCCTTATTAGCCCATCATTTTTTGACTATTTAGCTTAAGGATTTGGCTCCCTTAAGTTTTTTTAAAAATCCCTTATCTAACCTTGCTTAGGAACTTTCCTATCCTAAGTAAGAAAATATAAATCCTAAAATCACTCCATCCCAATGATCTAGGTTTTAATATTTGTTGCAAAATTGATTTTACACATATTCCTGTGCCATAGAAAAATGGCCCCTTGTCATTTTCATGGCCTTTTAGGTATTGTTTCATGGTGTTTGATATATTTTTCTCTAATTTTATGTTGTAACATGGCTTGAACATGCATATTTAGGTACTAAAATTCAAATAATGATGTCTTGCAAAGGTGTTGTGAAGTGTTGTAAAAAATTTCTACACTCTTCTAGACTTTATTTACTACAATTCACCTAAAAATCACCTTTTCACCACTAAACAAGTCCTATTTTGAAGTGTTGTAAAGTCTTGTAACAAGCTTTCATGATTCTCTAGGCATATTTTCACTATTTACACCTTTCTTATGGTTTATTTAACCTCTTTATGCCCTTACAATTCTTAATTATATGCATTCTTGAATATAAACCTGACAAACAATATCAAATATGACTTAATGCCCGACACCCACTTTTGAGTCCAAGGTGGGACCCATTCGCCATGGGTGGCAAATGAGTCCTCCTTGGCTCCAAATTCAAAATATTTCAAATTTGCTTTTGGGTTTTTATTCAAAATCACTTGATGTCAGCTTGTGATGAGGTATCAAAAGGTTACTAACACAATATTTTATAAATAAGTGTTTTTACATCCATTTCAACCCCCATTCCATCCCATCAACACCCATTCAAACTCATTCATGCATTCTAGCATTCAAGCATTTACATCATCAAGTCAAGCATAAATCGAACATCTTGGAGTAGCCATTGACATATCTTCAGATTTATCCAACAAGGTTTTAGTGAGTATTTACGTTTGCATGTTGTGTATTCATCATTCTCTTTCCAATTCATTTCAATTTCTATTTCAAGGGTTTGATTACCAAAGTGGGGTTTGACCAAGGAAAACCACTATATCTTAACCATCAACACTTTTTCCCCTTTGCACATGTTTGTGTATGCAAATTTATCAAATGGAAAGGTGAGAAAAGGTGTACATATCATGTCAAAGTCATTCAAGGTGTCTCAAGCCCTATTTCAAGTTTGGAGAGAGTCTACAGGTTGAGTTTTGCAGATTCAGATTCGAGGAATCTTTAGAATTAAAATTGTAGATCATAAGCCACAGATTACTATCCAGAATTCTCTATTTTCTAGAAGAGGACTCATTCACCATTGATGGCATATCAGTCCCATTTCTAGGCTTGAACAGTGATTTATGTAGATTTGGATACCCAATTCTCCAAAACTGGTTTTGACACTTTCTAGCAAAAACAAGACTCATTCGCCCGGAATGGTGAATCAGTCCCAGTGAGAATTTTTGGTGTCTTCTACAAGTGTTCAAATCCATTCCACCCTCTTCCAACTTCCAGGTACATATCTCTAATTTGGTTACTTTCTGTTATAGTTTGTTTACATTTCTAGTCAAATAGTTTGAATACACATTGTGTTTTCCATCACTTTTACATTAGATTAGAATTACATTCCTTAGTTTGCATTTTCAATAGGTTTTCAGCATTTAAATACATCCACACACACACTTCACACCCCTTTTTTCATTTCTTCTAATGAGAACATAAGAATTTTTGGCCCACCTTTCTCCTTCTAGGTGAAAAACCCTAGGAGTGATAGAAAGAAAGTAGGTGCCAAAAATATATGTTTCAATTATATATCCAAGGTTTATCCTTATCATCACTCAATCTAGTAAATCAATCAATCATCCCAAATCAATCCTAATACAAATTTTCAATCACATCCTAAACATCCTCATACTTATCAAGTTCAACACCTAAAATCCATCATCCAATTTTTTTTCCAAATCTAAAGATCAAGTCCTTTCATCCATCATCATTTAATTCAAACCAAGTCCAAGGTCCAAAATTTTCCAACACCAACTTCTAATCGTCATGTAATCATTATTCAACCATAATTCTAAGTCCAAACCAATTGCTAAGTCCATCCAAACCTTTCAAAAATCCAATGTAAACCAATCTTTCCAACCTTAATCCATCATCATCCTCACACTCATAAAAACCCATAACCCTAAGGCAATTCTTTAGAATAATCCTTTTCTTGCATGCTAATCACTAGATCATAGGAAAAAAGACTAATGGATTCTCAAGGAGGGACCTTCTACAATACCACCTCCACCCAATTACCAACTCCCCATGAGGAAATCGTATATGTAGACCAAGAAGAACACTCCCCTAGACTAAGGGTATTTTCTAACAACCCTTATAATCAAGAAATGATGCAAAAACTCTTTGATGCTAGAAAAAATCACCTCATTATAAAACTCCTAGCTAGAGGGGGAAAAATTTACTCTAACTTTGATATCTCATAAATTAGGGGAGAAGAACCTTTTAATCCATCATCATCTACCAACTTCTTTCACAATGTCTTAGGATAAAAATCCAATCCTAACCCACATACCTTAATAAAAACATCACAATCATTTGATAATTTACCCCCACTTTCATCCCAACTAAGGGTTAGTATCCCTTCTAACCCCATGTCACTTATACATCCACTAATCCAACCACCTCAACACAATCTTCTGCCACATCCATCCATACAAACTAAATTCATCACCAAGAACTTAATGTATCTCAACTCCCAACATCAACACAACCTAAACATCAACAATCATCCACCATATAGTCAAAATAAAAAATGCCCCCTAACATAACTGTCAACATCAACATAACCTAAACCTCAATAATCCTCCTCAAACACCTTCACACCAACACCAACATTCACACCATCAATACTTTCACAATTATTCATCCAATAAGCTCAACTTGACCCAAGAGTTGTAGAAAATGAAAGACATGATCCAAGGGCTCCAAATTGGTCAAAAAAAGAGGACCTATAGGTTTTTGAACATATACCCATACCCATTTTACCAATCCATATCTATCCATTCCATTACCTAGAGATTATGAAATCCCCAAATTTAACAAATACAAGGGGAACGAGGATCCAATTGATCTGAAAGAATTTAATCTAGCATGTCAAGAGGTTTCCTACAATCTAATCAACCTAATGATACTTTTTCCTAGAAGAATTGGGGGCTAAGCCCTAGAATGGTTCACACACCTCTCCTGGGGGTCAATAACATCCTTTTCTGATTTAGCTAAAGGGTTCCTCACCCAATTTTCTTACAATAGTGAACAAGAGGTAACCTTAGCTAAATTATGCACAACCAAATAAAATCTCGGGGAGAGTTTCACCATGTTCCTTCAATGATGGAGACACCTTACAAGCAGATTCTCCCTCCACACTACTAAATTTGACTCCATTTTTCTACGAACGTTCGTCGATTGTTTGACAAATATTTGTCAGAAAATTGATGAATTGACGAAAACAATTTTGTTGCTATTTTTTCATCAAAATTCTAATGGCTAATTAAATGTCAAAATAACGGTGCAGATTTGTTAGTCATCGGCATCATAAAATGACTCGGATGTTCTTCAGAATATCGACGAAAACTTCATGTATCCACCGACGAATTACAACTAAAATGAAATTGCAATGGCTCTTTCGAAGCATCGAAACAACACTAGAAGTTCATCACTATTTCGATGAAATGGGCAAGGAGTTACAATGAAGCCTTCATCATAATTAAGCAACTTCGTTGGACCTTTTCTATGATTCATCGATGGCCTGCATCAAAATTGCGACAAAATGGGCAAGGAGTTATGACGAAGCCTTCGTCGCAACAAAGCAACTTTGTCAGACCTTTTATGTGATTCATCGGTGGACGACATCAAAATTGCGATGAAATGGGTAAGGAGTTACGATGAAGCCTTTGTCACAGCATAGCAACTTCGTCAGACCTTTTATGTTATTCATCGCTGGCCTTCGTCAAAATTGTGAAGAAATGTGCAAGGAGTTACGACGAAGCCTTCATCGCAGCTAAGCAACTTCGTTAGACCTTTTCTGTGATTTGTCAATGGCTTGCATTGAAATTGTGACTAAATGGGCAAGGAGTTATGACAAATCCTTTGTCATAGCTATAGCAACTTCATCAGACCTTATCAGTGATTCATCAGTGGTTTTCGTCAAAATTGCGATGAAACAATGCAATTTTTTTTAAAAAAAATATTCGTTGAAATGTACCATCGCGGGGACTCTTGGTAATGACCACCGAAGCCAACCCATTGGTGAGAGATCAATCATCAACACATGATAGAAAACTCACTCCAATAGTCCATGTCTTGCTGATGACTTCCATCAGCAAGACAGATCCAATGTCACACCGATCTGACCTCTTCAGGAGTTTTGAACACTGTTGGTTATCAACAAGACATTCTGAGGGTCTCGTCAATTAAAAAAGTGTCTAAGAGAAAGTAAACAAATGGAACCTATTAATTTTCTTATTTTGGAGTTTTTTAAATCATAGAATAGATACCATTTTCTTGTGTATAATGTACTTATATTCATATTTGAATTTGAGACCAATTGTCATTGCACATTCCATTTTACTTGATCAAAGTATTCTATAAGCAATATATTGATAATGCCAAATGATTTATGGTGTTGTAAAACTCTACCTATCATCACAGTTCTATTGTTCCCTCTGAGAGAATCTTGCAAAGATAAGTTTACAATACCAAGTCAAATAATATGAAAAAGACTTACTTCCATACAAATTAAATGATTATTCTCACAATGGAAATTGTCTAATTACAACAAAAATTCCATGAAAGGTTATCCATATTTCATAAGAGATGACTGATCATACATACAACTGCAAGATGCATAGAAAAAGCATTACACTTGAGAACAACCAAGGGCTAAAAAGGAAAGAGTTAAGAAACGTCTGGATTGAAGAGAAAATGTGTAGGGAAAATGTTGAGCAGTGTCAAGAGAACAGAGCTTGTAGAACATATTCTTGACCTAATCAAACTCTTGAACAACTTAAAAAAAATGAAAATACTAACACATACATGAGACATGTAATGAACTTCCAATATCTGCTATCTTTTTCATTAATACAGAGGTAGGTAAAGGAGAAATAATTATAATTGTAACACTATTCATAGTCCAATAAATTATGTTCGTATTTTGTGTTCAATGAACCTCAATTTTATCATTATACTGCCCATCTAATACCATATTTTAATCTAGAGTTCAACTATCTCAAATCTAAAGAAGCACCTTTAATTAACCATTTAAAGTACTATAAAATAAGGTAAGACTTTACTTGAGAAAAATTGGGTACACTTGTAGGATTAAAGTTCTCACAATCATCAGGACCTATTGGTACACAAACACAACCTACAACATATGAAGTAATGGATGACTACAAGTTAGTGAAATGGTCCTTAATATGTGTCTGGTTTGCAAATTGATTGGTAGAAAATAAGGTTACAAACAGATCTACATGAAAAATTATGAGGACAATCTACTGTAATCATCAAAATAGATGAAAAGTGCAAAGGAAAGAGCTGGGCTACATATCTAGAGCCTAAAAAAAACACATGCAAGAAACATAAAAAAAAGAAGAAACCAGTTTTTGGATGAATACAAAATGGTGCATTTAGCAAGTGATTCATATCCTTTCACACCTAACACAGGACATTAAGAATATTTTAGTCTTCCTCTGTGAAATTAACTACTTACAGAATAAACCCAGAAACCAATATTATATACCTCCATTTCTAGCCGAGGGTAGGTATAAGAGAAAAAAATTTCCTCAATGCAATGTTGAAAATATCAATGTGTGTGTAGGTTTTATTACTCAAAATATCATTTCACTGCCTAAGGAAAAATAACAAAGTGATGTTTTAAATTTCAATCTTCACATAGGCTCCCTTATTGCTACACATGCATATACAAGCATTATTCGAGCTCTAAACTATTCAAATATTAAGGATTTAATTAGCTTTAAGATGGAAAGTTGTTGTTTAGACATAATCCATCATCTTTTACATATCTTTATTCACTCCTAGCGCTTCAAATAAATTTGTGTAAATGAGACAGAAATGTGAATCTTTTATGATAAAGAAAATTATTAAAAGGAGGGGGGAAAGAGAAAAGGGTAGAGGGCAAGAGAATGCTTGAATGTATAACAAAGTATAACATTTTGATCATTATAACAATGAAATGAATCTTAAGTTTGAAGCATTAATATCATTTACAACATTTATGATCAAGAATGAATGTAAGTAGAGAAAATTTTGCATACCTGTAGATGGTACAACATTTCATGGTTAAGTCAAAGCCTCCCATCAACAAAAAAATCAAAATATCCATGTATCCATGTATCTATCTTAATCGAGCCTCTAAACCCTTTAGAGTTGTCAATTTTTCCACTAACCTGTTATGCACAAAAGTCAAATTTTAGAGTTATGTCACCACTAAAAATAGAAGAAACAGAGCTTTCAAACCAAATCCACACACAACACAATGTGGTATTCATACAAAGCCATACAAACAAACTAAACTTAGAACATTGGAATGGAAACAACTTCAAATTATGATGCAAAGCATGGATTCAGGGTATAAAGAATCAATTTTCTGCCACCATAGTGAAAAGTTAGCACTTTCTTTTATCTTTGCAAATTGGTTTGATGCTTCAAACGATGCATTTCTTATATTGAAAAGTGCATTACCTTATTAAGCTTCTCTTTTTTTTAGAATAGTTTAATATTCTCTACTTAATAGGGCCAACTACATGACAGTTAAAGCTCATTTGGCCCCTCCCCCCCCACTCACATCACTCTCAATTCCCCATACCCAATCATATAACATTAATCATTCATTCATCCATTAATAACATATTACATTCATTAACATATAACATTCATTAATTAACATATTCACATTCATTCATTAACATATAATATTCATTCTTTCAGTTTTACATATTATCAAAAATATGGTTGTCATGATATGATTACAATCACTTTTTTTTTCTTTCTTTTTTAAAGCTAAAAAAATATGAAGTGGAGTATCATTTTCTAAATCATCTGTCCCCCCTTTAGTTGTTCTACCCTCTGCTCGTGATCTTAATGTACACCTAGTTGTCTGCTCATGATGTGGATGCCACTGCAAGGGGGGTCTACTGTAATAAGAAAAAAATGTTAAACTGATATGTTTTATTATTATTGTTACAAGTATTTCATTAATTAAAAGAACATTAGAGTGGTTATCTTTACTTGATGGGTCCACATCATGTTCCTAAACTTTTGTTATAGACTCATGCTCAACATGCTGAACACCCTCTAAATCCTTATCTGTAGTTGAAACATGAAAGGTTACATTAATTAATACACCAATTGAAATTAGATATGTTTAAGAGAACATGAGAGTGGTCCTCTTTACTTGATGGGGCTACATCATGTTTCTGATCTTCTCTATCCTGATCATGCTCAACATGTTGATCACGCTCTACATGCTCTACAGTTGAAACACAAAAGGTTACATTAATTAATACACTAATTGCAATTAAATATGTTTAAAATAATTTTAGAGTGGTCCTCTTTACCTGATGGGGCCACATCATGTTCCTGATCTTCTCTAGCCTGATCATGCTCAACATGTTGATCACGTTCTACATGCTCTAAAGTACCAAGATGCACACCATGACCTTCATCTATAGGTTGTGCTCCACCCTCACCTGACTGCATTCCAATGTCATGTGTAGTATTATCATTGCTTGAATATTTAAAATAAATAGGCATGTAATTACTTTATGGTGGAAATTAATATTGAGTAGATTGCACAAGTATTCAATTTTAAATAAACTTTATTGAGTTTATTTACCTCTGTGTCGGATGCAGTGGAAGATTGTTTTTTCTCATTCAAGACTCTTAGGTGTTCAGCCATAGCTCCATAGCCTTGCTAAAAGGAAATCTTTAGGTCATCTTCTATGGGAACTCTATTGAATTCAGAGCCCTACATTTTTGCATAAGATCATGAATTTTGCTTCTATGGTGTGATAAAACCAAAAAAAATTCAATTTATTATTTGGATACTATATTTCATTTATTGATACTTACAATTTGTGCAACTAATTTCATATAACCACCAAAGCCAAGTTTGTGTTGCCTGTGATTTTCTAGTCTTTCCTTTGTTTCCTTTGATGTGTTGGGCAGCCTGTGAAAATTTTGAAATACATTAGATTATATAAAAAGAAAGAGTAATCGGTATATAATTACATTGTTGATAGTATCACATACCTTCCTTGGCCCAGTGGTGTCTTTCATTTTTTCTTTTTAGCCTTCTCCTTTCCATCCGACACCAAGTCCTTCCACTCCCTCTCTGGAATCATGGGGGGACACTCATACTTTTTTTTCTTCTCTAAATGTGACCTATATTGGTCCCTCACATACTTTAGATAGGTACTAGCTTTCTGAAGGACTTTGGTTCAGTTGAATGTTTTATCACCGAAGAGCACAATTAAACGATTAATGAGCTCATCTTTTAAATCTTGATTTTGGAAATTCCATCATGTACGTATGGTGGGCCTGAAGAGCTCCAATGTAATATCACTTAGATGTTTATAAAAAATATCATTTCCTACAAAATGATCATGGGATCAATAGTCTAAAAAGAGCGATCAATAAGTAAATTTCAATTGGATTATATATAATAATAATTAAAACATTTTAAAGTACATGGGACCTTATCTATCTTTATGGGAACAAAATCCTCGGTCACCACAAATGTGACCAAGAATGTTCCCATACTAGTAATACGGGAAGATCCAGGAAATGTTGCTAAAATATCACTAGTACTAGTGGCCTCTGCATCCCCAGGTACATGTCCTAACACATGTTTTGGCATGTGTTCACTGCCAGAGGGTGCACTAACGGATGCCTACATGGTATTTGTTGCTGACATTTCAAACAACAATATAGGCATGGATGCTAGGGTCAGATGATGTGATGTACGCATAGGAAGATCAAGATGGACACTTGTACCAACCCCTACTCCTTGGGCAGCACTTGTAGTACCTTGATCATGGCCAGGAGCATCATGAGGATGCAAAAAATCCTGTAAAAACAACACATATTTTAGTTCATGACATAAAATAGTAAAAAATATAAAACCATGAATGAACTTATGTTATAATTAAAGACCTCATGATAGCTTACTTGCAAGTTTTGTGATCTCTCAGTCATTATTTTAACCCTCTCTCTTATCTCATCTATTTGAGGCACTATGAATAACAACTTAAGGATTTCTTCATTGCATTTTTTTTGGGTCTTCTTTATCATATCGAGAGGGTTTGTTGAATAAGCAATGCCATCATCACATAATATTGACAGCACCTCCCTATGGATGCTCTCGTCTACTGCTGGTGCCTTTCCCCGATCAGTCAACTACAACAAGAATATTAAGAACATTATCAAAATTAACCCAATAAACTTATCAAAACAACGTAATAATAAAACATTTTGCTCATATCTAATTTGTACAATTACAATGAGGTAAACTTGCCAGGTAGAAGCGCGTCAAGATAAATCATGATCTGTGCTTTGAGTCAGAGCCTTCATCGTAAAATCAATGTCCCGCTGTGACAAAAATTAAATATAAAAAAACATTACCGAAATGAAACCAATAGAATTATGAAAAAAAACATAAGAATAAAATGGTATATTGGAGTTATTAATTGGAGGTTGGGTAAAATGGTACACACTACATACTAGCCCCATAGTAACTATGTTTGTAACTAAGCAATTCAAATTGTAATCGATTAGTAACTCTTCCCTTGTAGTTATTGATTTTATTGCACATACAAATACACGGTTTCCCTCGTGTGCCTTGAATATGCAATTGGGTTGCTTATTTTTTGACCCAGGTCCTGTACTATTTATAAACCCTGCAATATTCCTTGATGTTTTTGGTTTTCCATCAATGTACATAACCACTCCTTTATTTTGATCCTTATCTTTTAGCTGTATATAATTTGCTAACAGTGCATACCTACGCATACTTTGTGTATATCGAACCAATTTCATCTAATCTTTGTAACTGTAATAGGGTCTGACATACAACATCAATTCAATAACTTTTTCATAATAGACCTTTATGTCGTCCATGCAAAATAGGCCCAAACCATGTAATGATGATGGTGTTATGCGATATATCCTCTCGTTGACACAAAAATTAGTGTTTATTGGAGGAAGTTCCTTGGGTACCCATTGTTTCTGTAGCTGTTTGTACCTCAAGGGAACCTTGACATCACCTATGCTCTCATCATCTTAAGAACATGACCCCCCTTTAGCAATAAAAAATTCCTTGCATTTACAAAAAAAAATTCTAATCTTTTGACCTCTAGTTGATCTCCCTCTTTTAGACATACTACATGTCTCGCTTTCCTCTTCTCTTCTTGAATTCCCCTCGCTTGAGGAAGATAGATCTGACAAATACCTATTTGGTGGTACCTGCACTCATAAGGATGTTGGATGAAGTTCTTTCATGGTGATGTGATCGTAAGGTGATATTATGATTAATTTATCATTTCATTGCTAGAATTTCATAGGTTATAAGGTAATCAAGTCTTGATAGATTGCAAGTTATTGTTACTACTGTCCAAATGTGTCCATCACAAATCAAGTCTACTTAATGTTTTAACTCTCAAACTTTATAACAAGCGTTAAATGTGACTATGGTCCACCAGTTACACAACCAAGGCCTCAAATGTATTCTCTAATTGTAATCAAAGGACTTTTTGTCTTCATTCAAGTAAATAAACTTGAAGGGAAATACCACCAAGTGGTTTATTGGAAACCTACATGACTAAAAATAGCCAAATTTACATTTAATTTCCATATGTCTAAGTGGTTAACGGGGAGGTAGTGTGTACTAGGCCTAATTAAGTCATCATAAGTTTATGCTTTGGAAATATTTTTTTTTAAGTCATCTTAAATCCTCCTATGCCTAATTGCTAGGAGACTTTTGGTATGTTTTATGGTAGGATGATTGATGAAAGAGTCCAAAGAGCCTTTCTCCATGGTATCCAAGTACACATAGCAGTAGTCTTCTCCTATACGGTTGGACATGATTTAAAGAACTTAGCTAGGAATTATTAATTTAACCTAAGGTTTTCTCATAATACCATCATTGGAAAAGTATGATCAAATTCTTCCATTATGAATAATTGGTCTATGTACCTCTTGTTAGCTCTCAAAAATGTAGGTAAGAATACCTCAAGAGGTTTCCAATCTCTTGGTACATTTTAGGGTTATAGACAAAGCCAAATGGTGTAAGCTTTCTACTCTTCAAGTGCTACTTAACCCAGGCGGGTGTACCTATATGAATTGGGTAGACTTGACTTTTGATCTTCTCTCTTGCAGTGATTTGTCCACAATGGAAAATGGAAATGGACAAATAAAACTAAATTTGGTATAAATTGTATAGCAATATTCAAGACTAAATCCTAATAGGTTCAGTTAACAGATGTAAAAAATATGAATGAAACTAAGTAATGAAAGAAAACAGAGACTAGTGCCTTATTGGGTATACGGAGTCAAATGAAATCTTAAATGAGCAACTTCTTTCTGGAGAACATTCAAATTGTTTAGCATATGTTTTGTTTATAACTTGTATAAACATGCAAGACTATGATTATTAAGTTCTTCTTACTGATCCATATGAATTTCCCTGATTACTATGATTAATTAAAAGGATTTAATCCTTCCTTGAAAGAATTGATCAACCTGTTAGAATTGTAAAAAATTTAAATTTTTACAGTCTATTGCATTCAAGAGTTTCCAAAACAAGTCCTCATCATAAGCATAAAGTTCCCTCCTCATGGTGTCTTAATTGTTTTTTGTCATAAGATCCAATTGAATCCATTTAGTCCTTCACATTCCATTGTGTTACCTGTATCGGCAAGACATGGTTAAAGTTTCCCCGACATATTTATTTTTCACTAATATATATTTGTTGTAGACTATTGGTAGGACACCTCTTTTGTTTTGGCGACTGAGAAGATTCATGTTGGCAAAGGAATTATTGTCGGAGTAAAGTCATAGCGAAGTATTTTTTCTTGCCAACCGACATAAAGAAAAAATATATCAGCATAAGTTGGGGCATTGATGTAATGTCACGGCGAATCCAATATGTCATACCAACTAGTACATTGAGAGGTTATTTCGGCCAAACTGATTGGTATTGGCATGAAGTCATAACGAAATCATTTTTTCTTACCGATTGTCTTGCAAGCAAATGGCTCGGTAAGACTTATGTGCATTGGGGAAGGTCTTGGTGAAGTGGCTCTTGTTTTTCTGAACCAAATACAAGGGGATTCAAAAAGCTATTGGAGAGAAGCTATGGGGTCTTATCGATTCAAAAGTTATGCCGATAGAGATATGCATCGCCAAGAGAAGAAGTCTTCAGCATAAGTTTCACCAAGGTTTGAAAGTTATTCCAACAAGGTATTTCAGGGTGAGTCTCACCGATTGGAGCAATCTAGATGAATGGGTTCGGTGAGACATTTGGTATTGGTATGAGTCTTTTCAAAGATTCGTGGTCTTGCCGATGGATTTATTTCATCGGTAAGATTTATTTTATCAGTGAGAAACTCAATGGTCTTGCCGAAGTGTGGTGTCATCGGTGAAGGGGTGATTTTGTCTCAACAATTGGAGAATGACTTGAAGAATGCACATTGGTAGGACACAATGAAGTCTATGTAACATCTCCCCGACTTAGAATTGTCATAGCGACATGAAAGATAGAAGTGATAGTCATCATTTTGATTCCAAGTGTCGGTATGACTGCATAATGTCTTGGCGAATGGTGTAATAAATGTTGCAAAAGGACTTCACCCCAGATTTGAAAATCTCTCATCGATAGGACATTTTATGTGACAGTGCCAGTTTCAAATGAGTCTTCATTCGTGCTTCATTAATGGCGCAACAAGATATAAAAACAAATTTTTAATCAATTCTTCAGTACCGAATTGATAACAAGGGAATTGGCAAGGCGAGAAGAGAACCGTGACATCTTTTAGTCTGAGGAGTCCGAGTAGAATATTGCAAGTAATTGCTTCTTGGTTTTTCACATTTTGATTATGTAAGCTTGAGAATGGAGTCTTCTGGTTCTAGAAGGGCTAAGGGTAGAAATCTTGGTGAGAGTAGTCAGTCAAAGGGGAAGAAACAAAAGATTGATACAGAGCATGAGGGCACTGAACGAAGGTTGAACTAGGACCTTATTGAACAACTACCTAGTTCAGGGCCTAAAGCTAGAAGGTCCGCACAACTTAGGGCAGAAATTGATAAATTGGATGATAAATGTGAGTTCATAGGTGATGTCTAGACTATCGTAAGAAGGTATGAACTATTCAATTTTCATTATCATAGGAGAAATCAATTTTAACTAGTTTGTAACCCATGGAAGCTGAATGTAGGGAAACTAGTGTGCCCTAACATTTTTGTAAATGCAAAATTAGTCAAATTACTTGTAGATAATTATGATCCAAAACATAAAGCAATATGTGACCCATCTAGAAAACCACAGATATATGTGTCAAAAGAAGCAATAGGTGAGGTTTTCAAATTTGAAGGGTTTTGCAATGAGGAGATCAGTTGTGAGGAGTTGGAAAAGGAATTCTCAAGAATGGATACAATCTATAAGGGTTGGAGGTTGCCTATTCATAGAGTTAAACAGGGTAACAAGCTAGAACCTCTGCAAGATAGTGAGGGACCTCCTTATCATGTAGATTTGTTTGAACCTTATATGAAGTACACATATTTCTCAGTGTGTCAAGTATTGGGGATGGATGCCTCAAAATTCATGTCAATGGTGCCAATTATTATCATAGTAGATATCCAGTATCACAACTCCAAGCCATTTGACTATGCTTCATATATTTCTAAGGAGCTTGATTTAGGATTGATGGCTATAAAGGGTGGAGCTTCTATTGTTCATCTCAGACACTATTCATTGTTGATGCACTTGGTGCTATATTTTGGACAGGAGTTGGGAGTATGGCCTCCAGAAATGAGAGTTTCTCAAATTGGTAAGGAGGGTGAAGCATTGCATGTTCAACTATGGATTTCTATTTGGGACAATAGGTTTGCTAATTCTAGTTTCATCCATTTTGAAGAATATTTTGTGAAAACTTTGTACAAATTGTATAAGTATCCTTGTAATTATTCATTGACTGATGAGATTAAAAGATTCCTTCGGCCAAAAGACTTCAATGGGCCAATTGATCATAACTGGGGTGACTGGTATTGTTTGGAGGGAGCTACAATGATCAGAGTATATGGATTTGAAGATTCCCCTTTCATTCTACCAAGGATAGTTCCAAATAGAGTTCCATATTTGGAAATTGTCAGACAAATGGATTACTGCAGTGTGATGCATTTCAGTTCTTTTGGGAAGCAGGATTTTATGCCTAGTACATTGTGTTTTGGTGACTTCACTGTGTTGGCTAAGGAAGGATACAATTCAATCCTTGATAGATTGTTGCATTTTAACATAAAAAAAGGACCACCCAAAAAGGATTTTGATCCAGAGGGATATATAAATTCTGCTAAGATGAGGATAAATTTTGGAGGGTATCAGCATGTGCCCTATCCTTTTGATGATATGATCAGGAATTTGGATGAAGAGGAAGCTGAGATGGTGGTTGAAAGATATAACCAAGGGCTACAGGATATAGAGATATTGTCTTCTGGAGATGAGGAAATACCAATGGATAAAGTGCCACAAAGCAGAACAGAGAAGGTATCTAGGTTGAGGACTCAACAGTATGTTTGCCCAACTAGAGAACAGAGTATTGAAAGTGGTGATATTGATGCAAGGCATATGGAATATAGATCATTTGTAGATGATGAGTTTATAAATTCCCCATAGTTCAAAGCATTCTTGTACAAACAGAAGGGAAAAGAAATAAGAGAAAATGTTGGTGATGTCACTTCAGGGAATGAGGAGCAATTACTGGGTCAATTGAGAAAATGTGTGGATGATGAAATGACAAATATGACTCCCGAAAAGGGGAGGAAAATGTTGGAGGATGTTGGTGTCATGATTTTTCCTGGACTTGATTTGAACTTTGCATTAGTTTTTGATAGTTTCTTAAGAGACAGTAATGCTACACACAAGCTTGATAAGGAAAAAGTAACATATGTGTATGCGGGTTCTAAGTACAATACTAATGAAGGATCATTGATGATATGGGCTTTGTACCCACCCCATAGGAAATTAGTGGTAATTGACATAGAGAAGGAATTTGGCCATGTTATGACTCTAAAGGTTGGAGAAGCTGATCCTGTGGCTACTACAGAGATTGGGATCAATATTGTGAAATTGAATAAAGCACATATCTAGATGTTGATAAAAGAAAGAGAAATGTATAAGGCAAATAATGAAACAATGTTGAGAGAAAATGATAGACTGAAAGATTTAGTTGGTATTTCAATGGAGCCAACTAAAATGCTCACTCAAGGAGAAAGCTCTTAGGCAAAAGATTATTGGGTAGGATCAAGTGCTTATGCTCAGGGAAAGTATGATGCAATTGCAGCAATTGTTAAGAGGAGGTAGGATAATTTGACATCTTGGTTAAATAAATTGTGGGGAAAATTTTCTCATACTCTAGCTGCATTAAAGGAGCATGAAAGGATGGATGGACGAATCATGGAGAAGTTTCATGAACTGGCCCAAAGTGATGATGCTAACAGTACTGCACTTGAAGCTGCAAATCATATTATCAATTTCCATCGAAACTTCTATGATGAACTGCAAGGGGATGAACAAGGATTAATTGAAGCTGCCAAGAAAACTGTGATCACATTCTCTGATGATAAAGGGGAATTGAAAGATGCCACCAGATGGAAAAATGAATGTGAGTCGATGCTGAATGAAATCATGAAGATGACTTCTGCAGAGGATACATCATTGGAGGAAGTGAGTGAGAAAAATGAGGAAATGGTTAAGATGGAAATCATGATTCAGAATGTTGTTGGAGATGCAGACACATATGAGCACTAGGATTATTTGTATCACCTTGCTAAGACTCACTTGTGGCTAAATAGAGCCTAATTATTCTCTATCTTTTGTTTTGTAATTTGATATTTCCTATTTCCGAAAGGATGTGTCCTTTCATATTCTCAATGTATAAATATCCATTTTGAAAACAAAGTGCGGGTGATAAGTAGAATAGGATAGAGGATAGAGAAGAGACAGTAGAATATAATTTTTTGGAAAAGATGACACTGTGTTGCATATGTAAAATCATGGAGATATCAATCGAAATCTAATACTATGGTGCAATTTTTTCTGGTATCGGTTGTTTATGGTATTCATTGAAAGTATTATTGAAGTTGTCTCCGATATGGTGTTTTTTGGTTATTTGAATTGGTGTAACAAGTTTATACCCAATTTTTAGTGCACATTTGCTGCATCTATATGGTCAATGAATAGTTTCTTTCCAGTAAAGATTAAATTCTTTGAATTGATCATCATAATTAGAGAATGTCAATTGGATCACTAAGAAGAACCCTATAATCATAATCTTGCATGTTTATACAAGCTATAAATGAAAAAAAATGCTAAATAACTTGAATATCTACTAGAACGAGGTATTTGTTTCAGATTTCTCTTGACTCCGTAAAACCTATAAGGCACTAGTTTTTTCATTTTCATTCTTTAGTTTCACAAATATTTTTTACATCTGTTAACTGAACATATTAGGGTTTAGTTTTGAATACTGGTATACAATCTATACCAAATTTGATTTCATTTGTCATCATGGATAAATCATTGCATGAAAGATAATTATAAGTCAAGCCTGCATCATTCAGATAGGTACACCCACCTAGGTCTTGCAGCACCTGAAGAGTAGAAGGTCCAAAGTCTTTTCAACCTTGTTTGTTACCCTAGAACATTGTGAAAGCTTGGAAACCTTCTATGGTTCAAACCTATGTTTTTGAGAGCTAACACAACCAATCACACAGATACAAAAAATGTGTACTGATAAACCAAACATAAACTTGTTATGTCAATTTAAATAATCAGACAACATCAATCTTGGAGATAACTTGAACAATACTTTCAATGGGAACAAAAAACAATTGACACCAGAAATATGTCAGCAAATTAGATGATTCTCATTGATCTCCATAGTTTCAAAACATGCATCATAGTGTCATATTTGTGAAACATTGTGTTCTAGTGTATTATGCTATCTATCTTTTATTGTATTCTAATTATCTCTAACACCTCCCAACTTTACAATAAAAAATGAACATTTATACATTTGCATCCAAAAAGACAATGCTTCGCATTCAAACATTAGTGCTGAATTGTATTCGGGCTTTTGTTAATACTTGCCAAATATTTGCTGTGACATCTTGCAGTTATGCCGAAGTCCAAAGTCTTGCCGACAGTCGTCCTACATCCTTCGTGTTTCGCTGTGACCTTTGTTGTCGGGGAGACATCCCACAGATCATACATTGTCTTACCGAAAGTCTCCTTAAGTTCACTTTTGATCGTCATGACAATATCATTCTCACACCAAAAACTGTTGATAGAAATTTCTTGCGCATTGTCGGTGAGACCTGATGCACTCGCCAAGACTTTATTCTAATGTACTTTAGTCTTACTGAGGTGTATATCCTTATCACCGGTCAATAAGATAATTCAAATTCACCAAGACCTCATCCTAAAGAAAAGACTCTCACCGACAGGCTCCTTCTATCACCAGTCGGTGAGACAATAAGATCTCGTCAAGACCTCATGCTAAATACCATTCATTTGGCCAAAGATAATCCTTTTGATTCACCGAGACATAAACACAATCTTGCTGATGAAACCACATTTTGGCGTGACCTTCAAGTTTCTCACTGATGAAATTAATCTTACCAATGAAATAAATTCCATCGGAAAGACTTTGAAACTCGAAGAAACTCATACCGATGCCAATTGTCTCGCCAAGTCCATTTCTCCAATATATTCTATTTGGTGAGACTCTCCTCGAAGTATTTCATCGGTGTAACTTTCATATTCAGTGGAACTCATCCCAATGGCTTCTCTCTTGCCGATGCATATCTTTATCGATGTAATATTTGAGTCGGCAAGGCTATGTGACTTCATCCTGATAGTCTTCTAATGGAATCCCTTTGCACTTTATCGGCAAGACCCAACGCTTTCAGTAAGGCATTACTCCGATAGTTTTTTGTTTGGATGATACATCATTCCACGCATTGGTCGGTAATACATATATGAGTTCGTTATGACTAATCCTAATAATGATTCTTTTGCTGATATGATTCTTCTGTCACCAAAACAAAAGATGTGTCCTACCAATAATCTGTAGCAAATATACATTAGTGAAAAAATATCATAGGTCGGGGAGACCCTTACTCTGTATTGCCGATATGGGTAATACAATGAAATGTCAAAGACTAGATGGATTCAAATGGACCACATGACAAAATATAAGCAAGACGTTATGAGGAGGGAATTTTATGCTTATGATGAGGACTTATTTTGGAAACTCATGAATGCAATTGATTGTGAAATTTCAAATTTTCATAGTTCTAACAATGGCTCCATCTAGGGATGAATGAATGTGAGATCATTGCAAGGATCTAGATTTCTGGGTGAGCAGACCAAACTCAAGGTGATGAATCAAGTGAGCAAGATGGAATGAATGGAAATGAAAGTGACCCTACACTACTGTACATGGAAAAATTATTTTGAAAGAAGGAAAATCAGGATTGTCCATGTACTGGCAAGTCCTGTTCCTTTTATTTCCTAAACTATTGTGCATGGAAGATAGAATTTTGAGAGGATTGTCAAGGATTGTCCATGCATTGGTAACCCTTAATCCTCTATATTTTTCAAGAGAAAAAATGCTTCAGAAATTGCCCATGTACAGGCAATTCCTGATCTTCACCAGCCATATTTTGTAGATAGTATGAATCTTCACCTTTCTTTCCAATAACCACAAAAGGTCCCAGCACAAGGCTTCAAACTTCCCATGCTTTTCCTTCTCTTGGAACCTTTCCTTCCACATCAATACCAAATCACTTTCTCCAAATTTTCTATCCTTCGCCTTTTTATCAAATAGATACTTCATCTGTGTTTGTAACTTCATGTTTTGGTTTTGGGCAACTCTCCTTATTTCATCAAGTTTAGCTAGTTGCTCCATTCTTTCCTCCATAAGTTTTAGAATATCCAAATCTTCCTAAAGGAAAAACTTGTAGACTGGTAACAAATTCTACAAAGGCATCCTGGCTTGTGTCCCATACACCAATTCAAATGGAGATTTTCCAATTGCCTTTTTTACTGTAATCCTGTCAACCCAAACAACCAGTTTTAATTTTGAATCCCAAGCTTTCTTGTTCTGACCTAACATCCTCCTTATAATCTTCAGAAGACTCTTATTGCTAGACTCTGTTTGACCATTAGCTTGTGGATGGTAAGGGGCTTCATAAGAAATGGTAATGCCATATGTGCTACAAATTTTTTTGAATTCATCTGATCTGAAACATATCCCATTGTCAGTGATCAATCTTATTGGTGTACCAAATCTGGTAATGATGTTGTCCATTATAAAATTTGTCACAACTCTACTTGTAGCCTGTTTAGTTGGGATTGCTTCAACCAATTTGGTAAAATAATCAGTGGCCACCAGTATCCACCTATGTACACCACTTGATTTTTCTTATACCTCTCCAATGAAATCAATTCCCCATTGATAAAAAGGGGCATCAGCCTACAAGGGTCGAAGTGGAAAAGCTCCCTGATACTTCAGTTTTCCAGAGAATTTTTGGTAGGCCTCACATTTTCTTACATATGTAAAAGAGTCATTAAAAACCTTTGGCCAGTAATAACCTGCCCTAAGAATTTTATGCGCAGTTGTCTTTGCTGAGTAATGTCCTCCACAAACCCCTTCATGCATTTCACTTAAGACATGCCTGGCTTGTGATTTATCCAAACATAACAATAGTATACCATCCCTATTCTTCCAAAACAAATCTCCATCCATGAAGACATACTTAGATGCCTGCAACTTCAAAGTTCTTTTCTGGCTATCACTCAATCCCTTTGGACACTTCATGTATTTAAGGTAATGTATGATATCTGCATACCATGGAGTATGCTCAATGCTTGCAATTGCATTCTCCTCTTCTACACTGCAAATTTGATTTGCTTCAATATTTGCCTCTACCATTAACTTAGCCACGCCCTGACCTCTTACTAGTTTAGTGATTTGTATCTCCATATCGAATTCTTGGATTTTATTAATCCATTTGCATCTTTTTCTTGTTACTTTAGACTGTTTCAAAATATCCTTGACAGCTTCATGAGGAACATAAGCAACAACCTTTGCTCCAACAAGATATGGCCTGAAAGCTTTTATAGCTTCTACTACTGCAACTGCATGTTTTTCCATTATATCACATTTTAATTCTGACCCTTGTAATGACTTACTAAAGAAAGACATTGGCTGTTCATAACCATCCTCATTCTTCTATAACATAACAGCAGCAATAGTGTGCATTGAAGTGAATGAAAATATCTAAAAAGGTTTTCCAAAATCCAGAGACTTAAAGACATGAGCTTCCTTGATGGCCCTTTTTATGGATATAAAAGCTTCCAAGGATTTTGTAGTCCACTCTACTTTTTGTCCTTTCTTCAACATCTTTGATATAGGTTTAATGATCTTAGCAAAGTTAGAAACAAATCTCCTAACAAAATTAATCTATCCAAAGAATGACTATATAGCCTTAACAGTTTTAGGGAAAGGAAGTTTATCAATGGCCTCAACCCTCTCAGGATCTATCTTAATCCCTTATTTTGAAACAATATGTCCCAAGAGCTTACCTTCTGTGATTGCAAAATGACACTTCTTAGGGTTCAAGTTGATACCATACTCTAAGGCTTTAATAAATACCTTCTCCAGATGTTGAACATGATCTTCAGCCTTCTTTGAATAAGCAGTCAGGTCATCCTAATACACCACCATGATAATATTGATCAAATCTGCAAATGCCACATCCATAGCTCTTTGGAAGGTTGCTCCTGCATTAGTGAGACCAAATGGCATTCTCAAATAAACATATGTCCCCTAAGAAGTTGTAAATGTTGTCTTATATTGCTCAGTTTCTTTGACCTTGACCTGGTTATACCCTGAAAAACTGTCCATCATAGACAACAGCTAGCACCCTGTTACCTTATGCAATACAACCTCCATATTGGGTAGAGGATAATTATCTTTGAGGGATGCCATATTTAGATTTCTGAAATCTACAGACAACCTGATATCTCCATTTTTCTTTCTCACAGGGACCAAGTTTGAGACCCACAATGAATGTCTGATTGGTTTAATGATTCCCCCATCTCTGAGCTTTGCCAATTCTTCCTGCATCTTAGGCTCCAATGTTGGATTTATGGATCTTTGCTTTTTTCTGAATGGCTTAGCATCTGGCTTCAATGGTATTGTAGACACATAAAAATGACCTAGGCCTGCAAGCTTCATTTTTACCACTTTTGTCCTAGCATAATTATGACATTTAATTATGTCCTTGGTCCACATTCAACTATTGATTAAATAATTCATAATTATTTAATTAATTCATGTCCTTTTATTCTTCATGATTATTAAATAAATAAATTTTATTTATTTATTAAATACGTCATTAATTGTCTAAAGTCTTCCCTTAATTAAATAAATTTCTTAATTTATTTAATCACCCTTCATCATATATTTCTTCCTGATTATTAAATAAATAAATTTTATTTATTTATTTAATATGTTACTAACATTCATAATTAAATGAATTGATTAATTTATTTAATTATCGGTCATTATCTTCTAAATTAAATAATTATATCTAATTATTTAATTTCTAATTTAATATTCCTCTCATTTTAAATAAATTAAAATATTTAAAATGTCATCACAATCTTAATCACATTTTTGGTAAATAATCTAAAAAGATTATTTATTGTCTCATAAAATCCATAATTTGAATTAATTTAATTCAAATTGGTAACTAATCTTCCAAAAATCAAGTAATCTGATTCTTGATTTTCCAAATCTGATCTTCAGTTCAAATCTTATCTTCTTGATTTTTCAATCTCGACAATCTTTATCTTCTTGATTTTTGAAAATCTTTATTTTCTAATTAATTTGTCTCATTTATTCTCCATCGTCGATCCAATTATCTGAGATATTATTTTGACCGTTCGATTAATGAATTTTCCCTAACCCTAATTAGGGATTCTTAAATTTAATCTGAACCTCTCGTTCTAGGTCTTTCTTAGAATTTAATCTCATCCGTCCACTCAAAATTGTGTTTTCTATAAAAGATAATTTTGCTCATAATTTCGGGATCTCTCGTCATTTTTAATATAGGCATTATAGTCGTTTTAGAATTGATAGGCATTATTTTCATTTATTATATTGTCATAGACATAAGCATTTATCAAATCCTTCAACATTTGCATAGGGCTTTGGCATTATTATAGGGCGCTCATTTGAAATCTGAGGGCCTCATTCACTTGCTGCAAACTAGAAGGTGCTATGAAGGTGAAGCATGGAAGGAAAGGAAGGTATAATCATTCTTTATTTTGATTTTCCATTGTTCTTGATAGCCTCTTTGGATTTTTAATTGTTTATTATCTAAGAAGAGATAAAACTGGCCGAAGGGAACCCATAAAACCTTTTCAAATTCTGAAGTATCTTGGATTAGGGTTTGGATCACCTGACAATGACGATCAACGTACCTCTGGACTTTCAAGTGAGCGAGTACATGCTTCAGATAGTGTCGAGACTACTAGGGAAACCCTCACCGAAACTGACTCCCACAAGTGGGAATTTGGCTTAGAACGATCTCTAAGTGACTGTTGCCTTGATGATTTGTTTGTAGAACCAGGTGAACTAACCTCTGAACAACGGTTTTGGAAAACAGTCAAAATTGAACAGGGACCAAATGGTCAATATCCCATTATCACTTCCCATGACATCTCACAACCATCATCTAAACCCATTCCATCCAGTCCATCCGAAGTAGCAGACGACATTGACAACTAGGGCTCTAAAACCTTCACTCCTTATTTTGACAATGAATATGACACTAGTGAAGGAGAATATTGGATAGAGTCCAATGTCGAGTTGGATGATGATAATCTCATCTACAACATCATTGAATACGTCTGTATGCTATCCGCATCCTCACCCCAATTCACCAACATCGACGATGGCATTTCCTTAGTTTACCCTGAGCTAGTCGATTGGGACCAACAAGGACCACCAGTGCTGGATACATTTCAGAACGATGAGGCAATTGCTGAATTTATGGGATTACGAGAAGGCATACCCAGTGGGGACCACAAATCAGGATTCACCATTGATTTAGACTGCACGGCATACTTCGGCGAGACTGCTCCGTCCTCTAGTCACAAAAGTAAAAATAAAAATAAATTAAAAAGTGAAACGTCTCTAGGTGAAAACTGAAAGGCACCTCTTGACGATAAAATAGTAAAAATAAAGGATGTATCTATAGGTGAAAACCTCTCTGAGGCGCCCAAAGATGGAGGACTGGACTTTCTCCCTGTGCAATAGGAGAAGTCAGCTATGCTTATTGAAGACACAATAGAAGATCCCAAGATGGTCCTTTTTGCTACATCATTAACTGAAGACGAGAGACCAGAATTTCATAAATTCATTGCAGAGTGAAAAATAAACTTTGCATGGTCCTATGCGGACATGCCAGGATTGGACCCAGAACTGGTTCTGCATCATTTGCCACTATTACCTAATGCTAAACTAGTCAAGCAGAAGTTGTGCAAAATGCACCCTCAAGTTGCTCTATTGGTCAAGGCTGAGTTAAAGAAACTACTAGATGTCGGATTCATACGGTCTATAAATTATGCTAAATGGATTTCCAACCTAGTGCCGATGACAAAGCCAAATGGACTAATCCGCGTATGTACAGACTTTTGAGACCTAAATAAAGCATGCCCGAAGGATGACTTGTCATTGCCAAACATTGACATCATAGTTGATCTTACCACAGGATATGAGATGCTATCCCTCATGAATGGTTTCTCCGGCTATAATCAGATTCACATTGCTCTTGAAGATCAGCACAAAATGGTATTTACTTGCCCATGGGGAACATATTGTTGGAATGTCATGCCATTCAGTCTCAAAAATGCAGGTGCCACATACCAAAGGTCTATGACCACAATTTCCATGACATGATGCACAAAATAATGGAAGATTATGTAGATGACCTATTGGCCAAATCAGCAACTAGGAAGGATCATTTGAAAGTACTCAACACAATTTTCAAGAGACTTGAAGAGTACAAAGTTCAGCTAAACCCCAAGAAGTGTTTTTTTGGGGTCACATCAGGAAAACTCCTGGGATACATAGTTTCCCGAAGAGGTATAGAGGTTGATCCAGCAAAGGTTAAAGCCATCATAGACATGCCTCCACCCAAAGGAATTAGTGAACTAAAAACTCTACAAGGTAGAGTACAATCTATTCGATGTTTCATAGCCCAATTGGCAGATAAGTGTCACCCATTCCAGTATCTGTTGCGCAAGGGTATGCCCTTTGTATGGATAGACAAATGTCAAGAAGCTTTTCAACAAATCAAAGATTACCTATTGTCAACACTAGTCCTCATGCCTCCAATTCATGGAAAGCCATTGATCCTATACATCTCCACTACCAGTTCAGCACTGGGGGCATTACTGGCACAAAATCATCATGAAGGAAAAGAACGAGTCATCTATTACATTAGCCGCACACTAATAGGGTATGAGTTGAACTATACACACATTGAACATGCATGCCTTTCTGTTGTCTTTGCATCCCAGAAATTAAGACATTATATGCTCAGTCACCAGACACACCTAGTTGCCAAGATTGATCCACTTAAATACCTATTAAGTCGAGCAGCATTAACAGGCCGGTTGGCAAAAATTGGTTATGATACTAAGCGAGTATGACATACAATATGTCGAGCGTAAGGCAATAAAAGGATAGGTAATAGCAGATCAACTGGCAGATGCACCAATTCAAGTCACTCATCCACTGGTAACTGATTTTCCCGATGAGTCCATTTTTCATGTGGAACCAGCAGTACCATGGAAGCTATATTTTGATGGGTCTCATACTAGTCATGGCTCAGGTGTTGGAATCTTGTTTATCACACCATAGGGGGATTCAATTCCTAAGGCATTCCAGATCGCTTTCCATTGTACAAATAACATTGTCGAATATGAAGCACTAGTCATAGGTCTCAAAATGGCAATTAAATGGAAAATTCAAACATTGCTTGTATTTGGGGATTCCCAGCTCATTATCAACCATGTGAATGATGACTATGAAACAAAGGATGAGAAGTTGCTTCCCTACAATAGGATGGTGGATAGTTTCCTGACATACTTCCAATTGATTTCCTTTGAACAAATCCCCAGGGTACAGAATAAGGCAGCCGACACAATGGCTACTATTGGTTCTCTCTTGGACATCCCTCAAAATGTGTCACAATTTGAGTTCTTAATAGAACAGGTTTTAATACTGGCATATGATATCCCAGAATCAGAAATGGTTTTCGAACTTGTTGGTCCCAATTCTCCCTAGTATCAGGACATTTACGACTACCTAAAATCTCAAACCCTCCCACTGAACCTGTCCAATAACCAAAGGAAGTCCTTCATCCAAAAATATGCAAAGTATGCCATCGTCAGTGACACCCTATACCGACGTAGTTTTGATGACACCCTCCTTAGATGTCTCGACACCAATGAAGCACGTACGACCTTACACGAAGTGCACGACGGTATATGCGGATCTCATTCGAGTGGTCCTACTCTAGCTAAGAAAATAACGAGACTAGGGTATTATTTGCCAACAATTGAAAATGATGCAATTGAATATGTGAGGACTTGTCACAAATGTCAGATCCACAGTGACTTGATCCATGCCCCGGCATAGGAACTATGACCAATCACTTCTCCTTGGCCCTTCACTCAATGGGGACTCGACCTCGTGGGTAAGATCCATGCAACCTCATCCAACGGCCATAAATTCATTATCACCGCCACTAAATATTTTACGAAGTGGATTGAAGCCATCCCATTGACATATATTACCAACAAACAAATATTGAAGTTCATCCTTAACTACAACATTTTCCAGTATGGCCTTCCGCAGTCCATCATCACTGACAATGAACATCCGTTTAAAAACCAAGATGTTCATGAGTTATGTGATTGATTTCACATTCAACACCATTTTTCATCTCCCTATTACCCACAAGGAAACGACCAAACTGAGGCGTCTGATAAAACTATTGTCAAAATTCTCAAAAAAATTGTCAATGACGCTAGTTGTGACTGGCATATACAACTCAACCCTGCTCTGTGGGCTTACCGAACTAGCATCCGTATGCTTACAAAAGCCACTCCTTTTGCCCTAGTCTTTGGTGCTGAAGCCATCTTACCCATTGAGGTCGAAATTCCTTCGTTACGAGTGTCTCTGAAGGGTCTAACCAATGAAGAGTATTGACAGTCACGCTTGCACGAGCTGGAAATGCTGGAAGAAAGAAGGAAAAATTCACTGAACCATCTCCAAGCATATCAGAACCGTCTTTGTCGCAACTACAATAAGAAGGTTATGGTAAAAAATTTTGACATTGGCGACTAGTTCTCATGCAGAATCCCAAGAATCAAGCCGAAAGAGAAAAGCTGGGAAAATTTGAACCAAACTGGTTGGGTCCCTACATTATCATATCTTCTTTCGGTTTTGGAACTTATCAGCTGGCCACACCAGATGGAGAACAACTAATAGAGCCCATTAATAGTTTATATCTCTGAAGGTTCTACGCATAGCATCAGAGGATTCGGTTGAAAACTACAAAATACAAAAAAAATAAAATTGAAAAATGATAAAAAATTGTTGCCTTGATGAAAACCTGGCAAACAGGCACTTTGGACAAGTACCATGGTGAAAACCTGGCAAACAGGTGCTATGTGTAGTCAATCATTGCTCTGCCATCTACTGTCACTTTGTTTGCCTTGGCTTAGGATGAAAGGTATTATCGCCATTATTATGCACATCGCCACCACATTCTACCCTACCTATCATAGTGGATAAATGATTGACATCATGTCCTGATGACTGTCCATCTTGTAAACTAGCAGCATCCTATCCATGTTTAGTAAAAATGGCTCAGTCTTGGACCTGTCTGGGGGCAAAATTTTTATCATGAAACTATAGTGGATGTCACACATGATCTTGGAAATTGGTAAAAGTCCTAAAAAAAGACCAAAAACATCATAAAAAGTCCTGAAAAAAGATCAAAGACATCATAAAAAGTCCTAAAAAAGACCAAAAACATCACAAAAAGTCCTAAAAAAAGACCAAAAACATCACAAAAAGTCCTGAGAAAAGACAAAAACATCATAAAAAGTCCTGAAGAAAGACCTAAAAATCATAAAACGTCCTAAAGAAAACCACAAACAAAATATTAGACTGCTAGAAGAGCGCGAACATATTGTCATTTCTTGTCAAAATTAGTCATATCAATCAGTCCATGTCATTGTCCGAACTACGTTGTCTCTGCACATTTGCTACATAGGCAAGACTCATATTTGAGTCCCCAAGACATTAGGTCAGTCCATTTAGGTTTGTTGGAATAAAATCATGATTCAAACTTCTGTCCTCTGGACAAAGTCATTGGTCGTGTCGAACTACGAGGTCTCTGATTGTATGATGTAGGCAAGGCCATTTGTCGATGAGCCCCCGAGGCCGCACTAGGTCAGTCCATTAGGGTTCATGACACTACATTGGCACACGTGTCAGAATATCTTCGAGACAAAACGAATCACTCCCAAATGGGTAAACTCTTAAGAACAAATCATGGCACTTAGTTATTTCAATATGACAATATTATCAATAGGTCAATCATATCATCATGGCAAAATTGGCACATAGTCAAACACAAGTCAAACTCAGTCAAAGCAGGTCAAATAATCAGAACTTGTCAAACTGTCAACTTTAGGTTAATATTCAGATGTGTCTTTCTAAAAGATAACCTCTGTCATTCATGCCTTAGGATGTGTCCTTCCTAGGCATCGTCACTGTCATTCGACATTTTGAGGGATCCTCTTGGCATCTAAGGATCACTCCTCTTAAAATCATTTTTCTTCAAATATGTCTTTCTGAAGAACTAGCTTTTTCATCTATGCCTCAGGATGTGTCCTTCCTAGGCATCGTCATCATCACCGTCGCATGACATTTGGAGATTAATTCTCTTGGAATTCATGTTATTCAGGATGTGTCCTTCCTGAATTTGGCAAATTTGGACATTTATCATCCAAGCATCATCAAAGCTTTAACACTCGAGCATCTCATCATCATTAAACCTGACATCTTGACATCAAAACAATGGATATCTAGACACACTTGGCAAACACTTGAAAATTTTCTTTTAGTTTTTATCATGATATTAGTTTTTCAGCGAGATCCCACTAGGCAGGATTTAGAGAAGCAACAACGTATCATGACGATTGACACGCATGACTACTAGTTTCTCAACGAGGTCCTGTCTTTGGGATTTAGAAAAATGACATATCATGGTAAGGGCTTTATTTTTGTACTTTGACAATCATGCTGCTAGTTTCTCAAGGATGTCCTGGAAACAGGATTTAGAGAAGCAATGACGTCTCATGATTTGTCTTTGTCTTCTTCTGCTTGTGGTTGATTGTGACAAACAAACTGGGGCAATCACACTCTTAGTTTGAGTCATGATCATCCTTGTCTGCGATTGCTTGTCTTATGTAATGGTACGACCTTGCACACCTTGATCTATGTCATATCATGGTGTTTCTTGGCCATTACAATAGTTTGCCCAATGATGATTAAAGAGCAATACATACAAATGTCCTATGGTAAATTTTTGAAGGATTTGGTCTAGGAATTAACATGCATTTTCATTAGTCTGGTCATCTTCTTTTCTTCAGTTTGGTCATCTTCTCTCATTAGTCTCATCATCTTCTCTCGTCCATCTCACAATGATATCCTGTGACATCCAAAAACATAAGTGCATACATAATCATATAAACATTGCATTAGGTCCATACATACAACATCCATAGCATCAAATCATATACACAATCACAAACATTGCATTAACATAATCAACAACAAGACATCCATGTATTAAATACATTAGGCACATCATTATCATCTCATATAAATCAGCATTGCATCATCATGGCATTAACATCACAAATAAGCATCATAGGACATACATGCTACATCATAAATCAACATCATACATCATACATACATAAAGCATTAAATCAAAGAACATCACATAACACATGTAGGCCACATCAAAACTGCATCATCATATAGTATCATCTCAAAAATGTAGAATGTCACAGGATAAAGTCATGGGATATCCCAAAAATGGAGCTCGCAGGCTCAAATAATATACATAGTGTGTCATAATAACAAAATGCCCCTAGGGTAGACTCTCATCATCCCCTCGTGGTGAAGAATGTGGCAACGGAAACTTTGTCACTAGTACTGAAACAATAGGACCTGTCACAACCTCTGCCTGTGCCACCACTAGAACTGAGAAGGCAGGTGTCATCTCAACGGTATAAAACATCTGTGATGTCACTGCAGCCAAACTCTAAGAAGTGGAGGGATCAACCACTAGCGGTTGTACTTGTCCTGACCTCAACAATGAACTAGTTGACCCATGACTGTGACCCGAATGGTGACTCAGGGTGTGCCTGTGTGAATGATGTGACCTGTGCCCTAAAGTGTACCCTGTCAAGGTAGACCCGCTGACACTAGTCTGACTCCTACTATCACTGGCACTGCCTGATCTGTGACCACTGTCTATCCTCGAATGTGACCACGACAAAGTAGGATCATGTTGCTCTGGTGGCACTGCCTACTCATACAATGTCCTGTACTGCCCCAGTCTCGTGCTCACCCTAGCCAACTCCCGGGCCATGTCTCCCATGGGCCTTGTGCATAATGCTGCAAAATCTATGCACCACTGAGTTGCATCCTACTAGCGGATCACCGCCTGATCTCGCTCCACCCGGGCTACCTCCAATGCTGATTGCAATGACCTGACCAGTGCCATGCTGGCATCCAACCTCTGCTGTAGGTCTGCCACCCTCTAATCTGCTGTGGCATCCTGGGGAAATCCTGAGCTGGAGGGTATCTCCTCCTCTCCCTCTACCATCTGCCATCTGAGGAGTCTCTCTACCTCATCCATGGTGTCATCCTCATCATCATCATCCTCCACCTCCACATCCTCCTATCCTCCGACCTCCACCTCCACATCCTCCTATCCTCTGACCTTCACCTCCGCCTCTGCCTCTGCCTCCTCCTCATGCCTCTCCGCCTCCACCTCCTCCTCATGCCTCTCCTCCTCCCATCTCTCCTCACCCTCTCCCTCCTGTCAGGGCTGCTCCTCTCCCTCTCCCTCCTCGCCAACCTCGAGGATAACATCTAGTGCTACCCTCGCCACTCGTGGGCACACCCTCCAGACCTGTCTCTGTCCATCCCGCCGTCACCTCCTACCATCTCCACCATCATCCCCACCTCTGCCGCCGTCTCCACCCCTACCTCCATCTCCACCCCTGCCTCTGTCTCTACCTCCATCTCCACCCCTACCTCTGTCCCTGCCTTTGTCTCCACCCCTGCCTCCATCTCTGCCTCTGCCTCTCCCCCTGCCACCTCGCCTGGCCCATGGTACGCGAGGAATCACTGACCATCTATCCACTGGTGCTGGCCCATCTGGATTTGTCAATGGCACTGGTCTACGTGCCTGCCACCATAAATCATAAGCTAGTGTCATCCTAGGATTGGCTGCTCTGCCCCTCCATCCCCATGCCTGGGCTACTAGCCCATCAATCTACTGCTCTGCAAATGCCACTGGGATGGCTGGCCCCCACGCATACTCTCAGGATGATCTGGCATACTCGGTTGTCCCCGTAGGTACATCCTACTGCTCCCCGAACTACCTAAGGACACGATGTGGTAGGTACATCTCAATGATCAGCGAAGTCTGCACTGTCCTGTCAATCAAATATCTGAACTACCTGCATAGACTCAGGTGCTCATCCTCATCATCCCACACCTCACAGTCTTGGTACGGTCTCCAGATAAAGGATATCATCATGTCAATATGATGCTGCCACCAACCTATCTCACCCATATGAGTCTACTGTAACGCACCGGCATAGTAATAGGCATAAGGCATACCATTGGCCAACTGTGGTATGTCAATGGGAGGTCAGAATATGGATATGTGCTCCCAGGCCCATATCATCATTAGTGTGGTACCACATGAGATGCTCTCTCCTCTCCTATAGGAAACATCGTGCAACTAGTGGTAGAGTGTCCCAAGTAAGCAGGGACCCTAGGCATACACTGTCCTATCACGCCTCATACCAACTAGGACATCTCCCCAACCAATAGGAAATCCATGTCCCCGACAGTCAGGAACCAAGATCCCCCCAATCAGAGTCGCAAGGAATGCATCAAGGCGACCATAATGATCTACGAGGAACTTCCATCTGATCTCATAACCCTAGATGCCCAGTCCAACACCTTGATCTTGATAGTAGGCACGAAAGGTCTGCTTGCCATGTCACGGGTCATAGACGATCTGCTCCCCTCAGATTGACACCTGAAGAATCTGATAGACATCCTCCAAGGTAATCGTGGCCTCACCTGTCGATAGGTGGAACGAACAAGTCTCTGAATGCCACCGCTCACACAGCGCCATCAGTAGCCCCCTGTTCGCCCGAATGGCAGGCATGAAAGCAACATAGAATAATCCTAATTGCATCAATCATTGTTGCTCTCGCGGGCCCAACTGATCAGCAAACCGAAATGTCACCGGTCTGCTCTCGTAGGTATAAATCGGGGCAAGCTGCCTCTGTAAAAGCCAAGCAAGTCATTAGAACACTCTGAGAAAATTGGTTAATATTATCAAAATGCCTCTAAGGTTACGCAAACATCAAAACAAGCTCTAAACAAGTGACAGACAAATGCGTCACAGTAAAGCAATTGTGTCTCAAAAACTCAGATGTGTCATTCCGTACATCAAATGTGATCCAAAATAACAAACGCGTCATTTTTTCACACTTGCATCATGAATTTTCACATTTGCGTCGCATATAAGCCAATGCGTCTCATGATCACAATTGCATCGAAACAACAAGAGAATGCGTTGCAAATGTGCAATTGTGGCATTCAAATATTCAAATGTGACTCAAAATGTCGAATGTGTTGTAGGGATTAATAAAAGCGATGCGAACCACCATTTTTCCTAAAATCCCTTGAGTACTTGCATCGCGACGCATCATATGCATCGAACATGAATGCGAATGTGTCGAACGCGAATGCAGTTGCATCGCAGTGCAGATGTTGTTAGTCCTAGAAACTAAAATTTGACACATAAACCGAGAAAATTACAAAGTAAGGCAAGGGTACTTACCACTGGCTCTGAGCCCTCTGGCCGTTTGAAGGTCCACACGATCTCCCCGTGATGCTTTGACACTGGAATAACCATCCTCGCTGCACTCCTTTTCGCTCTGGGCTCTCAAAATTTGCAATGTAAAAAGTGAAAATGAATTGACTTTTACCCCTTGTCAACTTATTTATAAGGTCAAAATGACATTTTTCTCAGGTGGATTACTACTGGAGGCTCATTTGACCACCTTTGACTTCCCTGTTGACTGTCTTAAACATGTTTGAATCCAAAACCAACTGCGCCATTATTTTTCTAGGCATCAAATTGATTTATCGGAACCCTTTACAAATTTTTCTATCACCAGCCCAAAATTTGAAAAATTTCCCAAGGGGGCAATGATACTTTGTACCTTCACTGGGGCATATTTTTGACTTATTTTCTTTGTCACAATGCAACATGCTACATTATGACAAAGAGGGGCAAAATGTAGACACATAAAAATGACCTAGGCCTGCAAGCTTCATTTTTACCACTTTCGTCCTAGCATAATTATGACATTTAATTATGTCCTTGGTCCACATTCAACTATTGATTAAATAATTCATAATTATTTAATTAATTCATGTCATTTTATTCTTCATGATTATTAAATAAATAAATTTTATTTATTTATTAAATATGTCATTAATTGTCTAAAGTCTTCCCTTAATTAAATCACCCTTCATCATATATTTCTTCCTGATTATTAAATAAATAAATTTTATTTATTTATTTAATATGTCACTAACTGTCATAATTAAATGAATTGATTAATTTATTTAATTATCGGTCATTATCTTCTAAATTAAATAATTATATCTAATTATTTAATTTCCAATTTAATATTCCTCTCATTTTAAATAAATTAAAATATTTAAAATGTCATCACAATCTTAACTCTTAGTCCGTTTTGGTAAATAATCTAAAAAAGATTATTTATTGTCTCATAAAATCCATAATTTGAATTAATTTAATTCAAATTGGTAACTAATCTTCCAAAAATCAAGTAATCGGGGAGATTCTTGATTTTCCAAATCTGATCTTCAGTTCAAATCTTATCTTCTTGATTTTTCGAATCTTGCAAATCAGACAATCTTTATCTTCTTGATTTTCGAAAATCTTTATTTTCTAATTAATTTGTCTCATTTATTCTCCATCATCAATCCAATTATCTAAGATATTATTTTGACCATTCGATTAATGAATTTTCCCTAACCCTAATTAGGGATTCTCATATTTAATCTGAACCTCTCGTTCTAGGTCTTAGAATTTAATCTCATCCATCCACTCAAAATTGTGTTTTCTATAAAAGACAATTTTGCTCATAATTTCGCGATCTCTCGTCATTTTTAATATAGGCATTATAGTCATTTTAGCATTGATAGGCATTATTTTCATTTATTATATTGTCATAGACATAGGCATTTATCAAATCTTTCAACATTTGCATAGGGCTTTGGCATTATTATAGGGTGCTCATTTGAAATCTGAGGGTCTCATTCACTTGCTGCAAACTAGAAGGTGATATGAAGGTGAAGCATGGAAGGAAAGGAAGGTATAATCATTCTTTATTTTTATTTTCCATTGTTCTTGATAGCTTCTTTGGATTTTTGATTGTTTATTGTCTAATAAGCTAACAAACCAATTTTCCATAGATACAGGTATTTCATGCTAAAACAAATCTTCACTATATGCTTTTAGATCTTCATAAGACCAAGCAAACACATGTTTATATTTTTTCAACAACTCTATCAACATTCTTCTAATTGTAGGGCTTATCTTCTTCCCTATGTACACCTTTCTTGGTGTCATCTCAATCCCCAAGTTAATCTCTTCAATATCCCCTCTATTTACTAGTGCTTTCTTTATGAGGGATCGATCATTTCCGTCATACATCCTCTCCAATGCCACTAAGCCCTTAGGAAGCTTATTTGTTTTAAGTTGTAAGATCTCCTTCCCAAACATTGTTTGCTTCCCATCCACCTCCTCAACAAAGGAATTGAAATCAATTTCTTGGGCTTCATATTGGTCTATACAGTGGAGGAATTTCAAAAGGTCAGTATCATCATTAAAGACCTGCCAACTATATATGTTATCAGGGACTGTAGGACTTGTCTTGAACTAAATTTATGACACTCCAGCCAATGTAATGTCATCTCTTTTTAGTGCCACATTTGCTAAGAAATCTACCATTATGTTTTTTGACCTATCAATCCACTCAATTGAGAAGGCATCAAACAACTCAATTGTGTCCCATACAACTTTCCTATATTGTTTCAATCTTTTATGTTTTGCTGCATATTTGGACTTAACTTGTGAAACAACCAACTCAGAATCACCTAGAACAACCAACAACTTGATTTTATGTTTACCAGATATATTCAAACCTGTTATTAAAGCTTCATATTCTGCCACATTGTTTGTACATTCAAATGTTAACATGAATGAATACTTAAATGTAATACCTTTAGGTGAAACAAACATAATCCCAGTTCCATTACCTTCTTGGCTGCATGCTCCATCAAAATACATTTTCCACACTTCATTACAGTTTTGTGCCACATGCTTTTCAGTTGGATCACTATTGGTTAATTCTGGCTGAGCTGATTCTATCTTAAAACTCCCAAAATCGACATCACAAAAACAATTGATTTGATCCTGTGGTACACAATCAACAACCTGGCTCATCCTAGGCTCTCTGTACAACTTCACTTCCTGACCATTCACTGGAATTGTTGCATAAGATAAATCAAGTTGGAAATTTCCACCAACCACTGATGTCCACTGTCTTGATAAAAGTATCCCAAATTGAGGAGGGGTGTCAATTACCATTATATCAATATTATATGCCACTTGAGGATAAGCAGCTAACTTGACTTCAACATATTTCATTATACCCACCACAGGAATAGGTCTGTTATCCATTGCATAACACTTCCCTCCAGTAGTATCCACCCACATACCAAGTTGTTTCATAACTCCTACTGGCATAATATTCATGGCAACGCCAGAGTCTATCATGTAGTTCCTCAACAATTTGTTATTTATTAGTAATGTAGTGAAAAAGGGATCAACTGGTGGGGGATTTAACACTGAGTTACTAAGGCACACTTTTGGGATATTTAATTTCTCTTACTGATTAATAATTTTAGTGGCCCTCTTACTTTTAGAATTACCATGTGTTATCAATTGAATTGCACTGTCCTTATATTCCTTAATTTTCATCATCTCCAGTAGTGGCACATACATTTTTACCTGAGATAAAGCCTGAGTGAAGTCAAAAGAAGAACCCTCAGCCTTAATCATTTTCTTTTGTTCTGATGTTCTCCTTTGTTCTCTTCTTTTTCCTTTTTACTTGGCTAATCAATCTTTTGTATTTCTTTATGTAATTCCTTTACTTCCTCCTTTTGGACAAACTTTTGTTCACTTTTATCATTTTGTTTGTTTTCTGTTTTCTTTGATGCTCCTTGTGTCACCTTTTGATCCTTCATAAAGATTCCCCTAGGGAGACCTTCCTTCTCATTTACTACCATGTTTCTCAACCAGTACTTAATTTTTGATTCTTCAACTGCAGCAATAGTTAATCTCTCTATCTCTTCTTCAGTGAGTTTCCTCATACTGCATTGAGTAGGCATCTCATCAGAATGTTGCTCTGTATAATCTTCCTCAGTATCAGAAAGGATATGTTGTTCATCCATGTGGACATTGTATTTCTGATTTGAAACACCATACTCATAACCTTCATCCTCTGAAGATGAGCACCTCTCCTCCACATGGTGAAAAGTATTTGAAGTTAAATACACTGTGTGATCTTCTCCATTATCTCCCATCAACATTCCTTCTTCTTGCATTCTTTGGGCTACAACACAATAATCTAGGGAATGTGGCTTATCACAAACTTCACAAAAATAATTGTTACTCACCATATAAGTTCCCTTTTTCCTTAATGGATTAGGAGTCTCTTTATTTCTAGGCCTTTCTGTTATAGGTTTCCCATCTTTCCAGTTTGTGTTATAAGGCATGCCATGTAACCTAGGCCTTTCATTTCTGTATGTGTTCTATTTATATTGATAATTATTGGTTTGTTGGGGATCCCTATGATTGTCTCTTTTATCAATTATCCCAACAGCCCTCCTATTGTTTTCAATTGTTAATGTTGTCTTCAGGGCTTTAGCCAAGTCTCCTGGGAATCTATTTCTCAGTTCATACTCTATTTTAGGATTGAAGGCATTCAGGTAAACACTCAATGCTACAAAGTCTGGCAACTTTGATCCAGGAGGTATTATATTCTACAATTTATTGAATTTCTGGTTGAAATCAAAAATTGAATCATTCTAACTTTTTTGAATTTGCATCAATTCATGAAGAGCAGCATCTGGTACACTTAGATTCCCATATTGCTCAAGGAATTAGTCCTGAAATATTTGGATAGAATCAATAGAGGTTGTTGTTAGGATATTGAACCAATCCCTAGTTTCTTCAATAAGTGACATCATGAATAGCCTCATATGTAAATCTTCATAAGGTACATCCAAATCTTGAATGAAGGCATTGAAACTCCTTAAATGATCCTCGACAGTAATTGCACTACTCCCTGTAAACTTAGGCACCAAATTTCTCCAACTGCCATCCATAGGATAAGGGTATAATTGAAACCCTGCCAAATCAAATTGTCTGATCATTGTTGTATACTAATGAGGGGGAGGGTTAGGTGGGTACTGATATTGGTACATCGGGTTATTGTATTATATGTTATGATGTGGAACATGATGTTAACCATGAGGTGCCTATATATTTGTATATTGTGTGGGAATATGAGGTGGGTGATTTGGCTATCTGTATTGATTCCCTACTTGATGGTGAGGGACCCCTAGTGGACTAGAAGGCCCTACACCATAATTACCCTACTTATAAGGTGGTACATACTTTGGGGAGCAACCAACTACCTGAGTAATGTTCTGAGCTTTCTACAATTTGAATTCTCTCATTGCTTGTATCATCTACGCTTTCTCCTATTCTTCTCTTTCCTTTCTTTGAGATTCAAACCGTGCTTTTACTTCTTCATAAGTTAAAGATTCATAATCTTCTTGAGGAGTCTCATAATCATTGGACTCATTTTGGTTACCCTCCATTTTTTGATCATATTCGTGTTGACATCCGAGTCGTTCAACTTCAAATTTAGCATGCCACTCTACCTGTTTCTGAGGATCGTAAAAAGGATTTCTTTGATCTTTTGGGGTACAAGGTTTTGCACTTGAATTATCTCTCCATATATCAAAATGGTCATATTTTTCACCATGTGGCATTGATGATTTGTCTTTGTTTGTCATGCACATGTCCTCACTTATCCTTTTACCCTTATCAGCCCTATCATCCTTGTGTGTCCACTTACTACTACTAGTAGGGGCTCCAGTATGACCTCCCCTATATTGAGATCTTCTTCCATTCATGTTGCAATGTTTTTATCAGAGTCACCACTCACTTTCTTGAAAGTGAGAAAAGATTGTTACTTGTTATTCCCAGTGGAGTCTATATAGATTTTTGACTCTATGATTAAGGTGCAGATTCTAAATTAATCCCCAGCAGAGTTTCCAATTTGTTAGCTCTCAAAAACATAGGTAAGAATACCTCAAGAGGTTTCCAATCTCTTGGTATGTTTTAGGGTAACAAACAAAGCCAAATGGTGTAAGCTTTCTGCTCTTTAGGTGCTGCTTAACCTAGGTGGGTGTACCTATATGAATTAGGCAGACTTGACTTTTGATCTTCTCTCTTGCAGTGATTTGTCCACAATGGCAAATGGAAATGGACAAATAAAACTAAATTTGGTATAAATTGTATAGCAATATTCAAGACTAAATCCTAATATGTTCAGTTAATAGATGTAAAAAATATGAATGAAACTAAGTAATGAAAGAAAACAGAGACTAGTGCCTTATTGGGTATATGAATTCAAATGAAATCTTAAATGAGCGACTTCTTTCTGGAGAACATTCAAATTGTTTGGTATATGTTTTGTTTATAACTTGTATAAACATGAAAGACTATGATTATTAAGTTCTTCTTACTGATCCAGATGAATTTCCCTGCTTACTATGATTAATTAAAAGGATTTAATCCTTCCTTAAAAGAACCGATCAACCAATCACACAAATACAACAAATGTGTACTAATAAACCAAACATAAACTTGTTATGTCAATTTAAATAACCAGACAACATCAATCTTGGAGACAACTTGAACAATACTTTCAATGGGAACAAAAAAACAATTGACACCAGAAATATGCCAGCAAATTAGATTATTCTCATTGATATCTCCATAGTTTCAAAACATGCATCATAGTCTCATATTTGCAAAACATTGTGTTCCACTATATTTTGCTATCTATCTTCCATCCTATTCTACTTATCTCTACCACCTCCCGCCTTTACAATAAAAAATGAACATTTATACATTTGCATCTGAAAAGACACAACACTTCGCATTCAAACATTGGTGCTCAATTGTATTCGGGCTTTTGTTAATACTCGCCAAATATTCACCATGACATCCTGCAGTTATGTCAAAGTCCAAAGTCTCGCCGACAGTTATCTTGTATCCTTCATGTTTTGTTGTGACCTCTATTGTTGGGGAGACGTCCCAGAGATCATACCTTGTCTTACCGAAAGTCTCCTTAAGTTTTCTTTTGATCACTATGACAATATCATTCTCACACTGAAAACTATTGATAGAACTTTCTTGCGCATTGCCAGCGAGACCCAATGCACTCACCAAGACTTTACTCTGATGTACTTTAGTCTTACCGAAGTGTATATCCTTATCATCAGTCAATAAGAAAATCCAAATTTTCCAAGACCTCATCCCAAAGAAAAGACTCTCACTAATATGCTCCTTCTGTTGCCGGTTGGTGAGACAATAAGATCTCGCCAAGACCTCATGTTGAATACCATTCGTTTGGCCAAAGATGATCATTTTGAGTCATTGAGACATAAACACACTCTCGTTGATGAAACCACATTTCGGTGTGACCTTCAAGTTTCTCACCGATGAAATAAATTCCATCGGCATGACTTTCAAATTTGAAGAGACTCATACCGATGCCAATTTTCTTTCCGAACCCGTTTCTCCAATATATTCTATTCGGTGAGACTCTCCCTGAAGTATTTCATCAGTGTAACTTTCATATTCAGTGGAACTCATCCCGATGGCTTCTCTCTTGCCGATGCATATCTTTATCAGTGACATTTGAGTCGGCAAGACTATGTGACTTCATCCCGATAGTCTTCTGATGTAATCCCTTTACACTTTATCAGCAAGACCCAACACTTTTGGTAAGACATTACTCCGATAGTATTTTGTTTGGCTGATACATCATTCCATGTGTTGGTTGGTAAGACATATATGAGTTTGTTATGACTCATCCTGATAATGATTCTCTTGCTGATATGATTCTTCTGTCGTAGAAACAAAAGATGCGTCATGCCGACAATCTACAAAAAATATACATTAGTGAAAAAATATCATAGGTCGGGGAGACCCTTACTCTATCTTGCCGATATGGGTAATACAATGAAATATCAAAGACTATATGGATTCAAATGGACCACATGACAAAATATAAGCAAGACATTATGAGGAGGGAATTTTATGCTTATGATGAGAACTTATTTTGGAAACTAATGAATGCAATTGATTGTGAAATTTCAAATTTTCACAGTTCTAACACCTCTAGTAATCACTATAAATGTTTGTAAGGATAAAATGACTAATTGCATGAGGTAGGAGAGAATCAACTTTGAGTTCTTTCAAAGAGATATACATTCCTCTATTCATAATTTTAAGGGTTGTGTGTGGAGGAGTTTCTATCACTCACCAAGAAGGCAAGACCTTTCCTTGTATTCCTTTATAATTTTCATTATTCTTATTTATTTTACACTTACATTTAAAATACACATACATATGCATTTACTGTTTTCATTTATTTCTCATGTAGTTTAATAGTTTGATCGATTTCATATTATATGTGTTGAAGACTTTAGAATTTCAATTACATTAATTTATGGATATGTTGTAATCTATAACACTACAAAACCATATGCTCTTGCATTTACACTTGCATTTAGAAATACAATTTATATACATAGATATAGATTTCTTTAATGATATGTTGCATTTATTGTTATAGGAGAGCATCCAAGTAATTGCATTTACATTTACATTTAAAAATACATATATATACATACATACACATACATACATATATACATATATAAATACATACATATATATGTATGTGTGTGTTTGTGTGTGTGTATTGTATATCATTTATATTCTGTTCAGAAACAACCCATTAGGTCTGCACATGGATAAAAATTCATAAAATCAGATCTCCCATACATGTTTTGTTGAAACCTAGGCTTGAACCTCTCATTTCACATACTTTTCTTCACAAAAATATTGAGGACAACAGCTATAACTTCTTTATTTCACATCCTACACCCTATTCATGCATCCTACAATTACAACAGTATCCATGGGGCCTCTTACACAAGCTACAGTAATCACAAATAGTGTAAGAGACCCTTTATATCATGTTTTGACTACAAAACCCTCAAAAATAGGGTAACTCAGATTATGATTTGTTGGTGAGCTATATGGACAAAATCATTAGCACTAGCTCATTCTTGGAGTCTTTTGAAAGAGAAGTGAATCAGGTGGAAGTTAAGTACAAACCTTATAGTGTCAAGGTGAATGAGGTGATCAATTTTGATTGGCCAACTGATGAAGAATACCATAAATGGGTAAATGTATATTTAATTGAGGAAGAGTGAAAAGGAGTAGGCTATTAATGGTTGAAAAATCAGCTGTTACAGTTACAACATATTCTAGTTTTGTTTTTTGGTGACACTCTAGGTGCATAATTCTTGAAGTTTTTTGTTGTTGCATCAACTATTCTTAGCGGGCACGATGAACAAGAAGATTCTCTAGGGAGATTGTTGTTGTAAAAAAATTTTGGAATATCACAAGGTGGTCCAATTGGCTAGTGACACATGTTCTTTCTGGCTCGATGCTTGTTTTCTCCTTCTTTTTCTATAAGAAGGATTTCAAGGCCAAAAGTACAGGTTAGCAAGTAAGATATTTTTGGTCGAGACTAGATGAAGTTGCAGAGAAAATTGTAAAGTATGATGGTTTTAAGGAAAATGCAATTTAGGTTTTAAGTCATTCTATAGTAGGTTTTGAATTCATGGGGATTTGATGTTTTATGACAGTACTGGCATTTGAATTGATATGATTAATTCGAACTCATGTCTCTCCATTGTACAAGCATATCTAAATTTTGAATAAAATGATCAAGGGTTGTTTCGTTCATCTCACTATTGTGGTATGTATGATTCTTGTTTTAGCTTTAATTCAAGGAATTAATTAAAATGCTTGAATGGGATTGTAGGTGGATATGTACTGTATAAGGATTTGATAAGTAGTATTGGGTTAGAATACATATTGATGAGATTGTAAAGCAATGTTATCAAAGATCTTATATGTTATGTGTTAAATCTATCATAAACCCTTAGATTCTTATAAATTTGACTCCTCCAATGGATATATGGCACTGATCTAAGTTGTACTTATTCGTATGGTTTAGTATTTGTTTTCCTTTACCTAGAGCTTGCTACAAATTACAAATCAATGACTATCTTATACTGTGAAATGTTTTTGTACTTAGCTCATGCTCCAAATAGTTGATATTATTGATAAACAACCAATTCTATTCGGTATTATCCTATTATGTTGAGCTATTAAATGATATTATCTGTTGTTGTTAATGTTGTTTATGATGATGGTGTAGAGGTTGTAAACACATTAAGGGATCACCCTCCCGGGTCTTGCAGAGCCCAAAGTGTAGGAGGTCTTTCAAATCCTCGTCAATTGGTCCAGGTCATTCAAGCTGCCCTTTATTGGAATTGGAAATTCCATAGGTAGATTAGAGGATCAACCTGCTTATCGTAAAAACAACCAACACCTTGCATATATTTGTGGTGGAGGTATTAAAGAAGAATTGTAAGCCTCTATTTCCATTCATTAGATCTATCTTAGCCTAGCATATACTTGGGCTAAGTCTACAATTGCTTTAGACTCATGTGATGAAGGTTGTGTGATGAAATCCTAGACCTCAACCAAGATGTGGGTAGATTATAGGAGTTTTTCCAAGACCTGAGGCTAGTCGATAAAAATGTGAAAGACTAAGCTATTTTATTAATTATGTCTTATCTTATACCATTTTATGAGAATGGGGGTGCCAATGTACGAGAAGATCTTTGGAAACTAGGCATGAAAATTGAAGGTGAAAGAGAATGGGGGTGCCAAACTTACAATACTCATTGCCCCTTGGTCATAGATTTTCCCTGAGTTCCCTCAACCTTGTCCTTGGTGCTGGTATTGACCTTATTTTCACTCCTCGAAATACTTCCTCGGCGCTGATATTGACCTTTTTTTCACTACTCCAAACCTTTCATCAAGACTGTATTGGACTCAGAGCCTTAACTCCCAAAACTCTTCCTGCTGGGGCATTGGACCCTAGAGCCACCTTACTCCAAACTCTCTTCCCAGGGCCGGCATTGACCTTGTTTCTCACTACTCCAAACTCTTCCTGCATTGGTATTGACCTCATCTGCTAATTTGATGAGCTACAACCTAGTTCTCATAGGGTTTTACAAGATGCTAATTAAATTGAAAATTTTGGTGCCATTTAGCTAGGTTTTAATATTCTACAATATAGATAAGTATATATTAGCTATATTTTACATAATAGATAATATAATTATTCAACTTATTATAATTATATATTATATTCTTTAACAAAATTATTAAATACATATAAAATTATTATAATTAATAATTAATAATAAGTATATTTTTATATAATACAAAATATAATTAATATAATATATATTTAATATAATAGGAATATATATTAATATGAGAGAGAGAAACTAAATTTTGATTGGTTGTTTCATGTCAACAATCCAAGGATGGCATGTGTCCTTGGGGAGTTATGCTCAAGGTAGCATGCCATTTGATTAAAGATATGATAATTCTCCTTTAAGACCTCTCTCTAATGTACCCATTTCTACACTTAAGGAGACAAAGATAAATATATAGGAAGAAAATATGAGAGAGAGGGGAGATAATGAAAAACATACAAATAGAAAGGGAGATAAAGGAGTATAGGAGAGGTAGAGAGATAAAGAGATAGCCCGATGAAATAAATATAGATATAGGGAGAGTGATTGATATATCTCTCCCTGTCGCTCTCTATATCTCCCACTATCTATGTCACTCCCACCTCTTCCCCCCTCTATCTATTGAGCTATATGTGCCTCTCCCCCCTTTCTCTCTTATTCGCTCCATCTCTCCCTCCATCTCTCCTACTCTATATCTCTATCTCTATTTCTCTTTTTTAGCTCCCCACCCCCTCTCCTTATCTCTTCTATATATATCCTTTCTCTCCCTCCTCTCTATCTCCCCCTTTTATCTCTCAATTATCTCTCCCTCCCTATCCCCCTATCCACTGACTCTCTGAGCCTCCACCTCTCTTCCCTCTTCTTCCCATATATCTCCATCTCTCTTCTCTCTTCCCATATAGCCTATATCTTCTTTCTCTCTCCCTATCTATCTATATGTCCCCATATATTAACTAAGAAGCCATGCAAGCATACAATAGTATATGTTGGTAAAACTATAATAGTGTTTTATTAAACCATAAGTAACACTTATCTTTCTAATGTCAAGCCTTCTTATAAAAATAGTGTTTTATTAAACTATAAGTAGATTATTGTCACCACTCTTCATTCAACATGAAATGCCAAATGTAGCAATTGTTTTGTTTCTTTTGTCAAGTTTCATTAACCAAGCTATTTACTGGGTTGAATAAAGTTTGTTATGACCCTTCATCTCTTTAAAATAATTAGAAAATATTAGTGAGATCAGGAAGGGGAGAAAACTAAATTCCTTCAAAATAGGGGTAGTTGTGGGTTTGTTGGTTTCTTTGTATACTATATACTTAGTTCCTCTAGGATAAATAAGTCACTTTAGATCATTTTCTTAGTTGTGTATCCCAACTAATATAGAGTAATCTTTTTCATTTTAATTGACTACTACATAATAGTTTATGTGTTGAAAGAATTGTTTCCATTCTTTGTAGTTTTTACATTGGAATACAAATCATATTTAATTTCATGCCAATATAATTCTTTCATAAAGATATTTATTTGAAATAAGTGCTTCATAACCCATCTAATCAAATCATAATTAACCTATCAAAAAGGCAATAGGAATCTTCTAAAGAAAAGAACACTTGACCCAATCATAATTGTATGGCCTTTGAAGAAAGGAGTGACCCACCTTAGCAATAACAACCACCCCGATTTAGGACTTGGTATGTGTAAGATCATGATGGGCCAAAAAGTGGCAACATGAAAAAAAAGTAGC
>VDFB02056351.1:34937969-34954413 GCA_007258455.2 Sequoia sempervirens | reverse complement strand
CTATTTATAGGGTGAAAATGACATTTTTCAACCGCGGTTAATATTGGAGGCTCATTTCCGCACCTTTGACCTCTCCGTAAGTTGCTTTAAACATGTCAGAATCTGAAACCGACTGCGCAGCTGTTTTTCTAGCCATCAAATTGATTTATCGGGACCTTTTGCAAATTTTTCTAGCGCCGACCCAAAATTTGAAAATTTCCCGAGGGGGCAGGAATACTCCGTACCTTCACTAGGGCATATTCTTGACTTATTTTTCTTTGTCACAATACGACAAGCGACATTATGACAAAGAGGGGCAAAATGTAGACACCTAAAAATGACCTAGGCCTGCAAGCTTCATTTTTACCACTTTCGTCCTAGCATAATTAAGTTATTTAATTATGTCTTTGGTCCACATTCGACTATTGATTAAATAATTCATAATTATTTAATTAATTCATGTCATTTATTCCTCCTTGATTATTAAATAAATAAATAGTATTTATTTATCTAATACATCATTAATTATCTAAGTCTTCCTTTAATTAAATAAATTTCATAATTTATTTAATTTCCCTTTGTCATTTATGTCTTCTTGATTAATTAAATAAATTTTATTTATTTAATTACGTCACTAATTAAATCCCCTTCTTCTAAAAATTAAATAAATTCTTATTTATTTAATTTTTGTCCACTTTCCACTATAATTAAATAATTATCCTAATTATTTCATTATTCATTAGCTTTTTCTCTCTTTAAAATTAAATAAATTTGATTTATTTAATTTAGCCAATTCTCCTGAATTTTGAATTAAATCATTATTTAAATTCAAAATAATTATTTTGTCACATTCCTCCATAATTAAATAATATCTTTATTATTTAATTATTTACTGGTCACCTGGAGTAAATAAATTTTATTATTTAATTTCTCCAGCAGCCTCTTTGTCGGTGCCAGTCTTATCTTCCAAATTAATTCTTGACTTTTGACTTCTCATTTAATTTCAGCCCTAGATTGAATTACTTTATAATTCAATCTCAACCCTTCATTCTTACCTGTTGCCCTAATTTTGACCTAACCCTAATGCACACAGCAGCATTCAATCTTAAACATTGATCTTAGGGTTTTTGTCATCTTCTCATCCTGGCCACACATTCAAAATTGCAGTTTTTATAAAATAGCAATTTTGTTCTCATTCTCCCTCCCTGGTTCTCTTGACCTCTTGCACTCTTAGTCTCTCTCATGTTTAGATTTCAATTTATGCTACTATTAGTTTTATAGTTATAGTCATTTTAATCCATTGTAGGGTCATTTTATTTTCTGCAAATCCTTCAACACTTGCATAGGGCTTAGTCTTTAGGCATAGTTGCTCACATAAATTTGAGGGCATTTTTATTTACTGCAAGCTAGGAGGTGTAACAAGGGTCAAACATAGAAGGTGGAGACTTAGGGTAACATTGTCCCTTTTGTCTTCACATCACTTCCTTTGTGCTTTGTTATTTCATAGGAATTTTATTGTTATTGTGCTAACCCCTCTAACATTATTTTAAAATTTTCCCTTGATCACAGATTTAGTCTAGTATATATTTTGATAATGGAAGCTTATGAATACATTTGAAGACTCATTAGACAACCACAGTTAATTATTATGTTGATAGTTTTTAATTTTTACTATACTGATGTTGTTTTAATCTAACATGCATTAGTGCATAAAGTCTAACTCAAGTTTCAGGATATACTTTGTCTCTGGCTTCAAGAGTATAATTAGTAGACTACAAAGGATATTTTCTTGTTCCCCTATTACTATTTGTATTTTTCAAGACTGTCCATAGTTTTTTAATCTAGGCATTATCTAGATTTGTATTCCCCACTTCATGATTCCAGTTATATCACTAAAGTAAATAGTCAACTATGCTTGCAATACATGGAGAATATGGTAGGGAACAAAAACCATTGGCAAGGGAAAATGGTCTGAGAGATGTGAGCCATTTCCATCATTTAAATAGTGACAATGTTCTTGCAGAGCTTGCAAGTAATGCTAAATGAAACAATGTGTGCGTAGGTGGTCACGCATGCAAATTATGCAAGCATAGACAAGGCAAGTGAACTATTTGGCAGAATACATGCAAGAGGTGAGAACTCACAACTACACTAATTCAATAATAATTCACAAGATGGATTTGTTGAAATGACTCTAGGAACATTTGGGAAAATGCATAATGAAAAATAGGAAGGAAAGGACGAAGTATGCGAATTTTTTCCATAAAGCTTCGAGTGGTATAAGAACCCAAGGAATGTCATGGTAGGTAGGCATAAAGCCTAATGCCATAATATTTTCTAGCACTAAGATCCCTAGTAATAGGTAAAACATGCAATGCATTAGTTTCAAATCTCAGAGACACGGGCTATGAGGAGAGCTTGGGGTTGATGTACCGACCTCTGAAATAAGCTTAGTGCAAGATATTTGTTAATCAAGGATGTAAACATATAATCCAAAAACATACAGGAATAAAGTACATGGATCAAAGGTTGAATGCCTCAAAGCTTAAACAATAAAGATCATCAAGTTAGAACTTAAATTTAAATATGATCAAATTAAATCTCTCTCTCTATCTTCCTTGGGTTATGGGTTAAAAATAATTTAGAGGGATTACTCTATAGATGTTGATCTTCTAAAATAATATATATCAAGCATACCTCTATTCGAGCACCAGAGAAAGCAAACTATGATAGCCTTGCCTCTATCGTACTAGTGGGTATCTTGTTGCTTTGACTCATTTCCTCCATCTCACTTCTCAACATGAGTTGTCCTATGTCCTCCTTCCGATGATCGGCTTCCTTTTGGGTCAAGATTCTTATTTGAGGAATACAGGAATGGCTGACCACTTCAGTTTTGGTGACCCCATTTCCTAGCTTTTGTAATGCATTTTCCATAGAGAATCATAAAAAAGAGATTTGAAATTAGATTATAAGAGAATGAGTGATTTCCCGACACATGCAAGCCATACTGGGGAGAGCGTAGCTAGATACTAATCGGCATATAAGAAGAGGTCATGAGACTAGACAGTAGGGCCGATTGGCAATATTGATTCAACTAAACGTGGTCTCATTGAATCTAAGATTACAGGATACACATGAATTATTGGGGAAAGGAAGATTATCAAGTTCTCAAGCTAATTCCTATTCATAATCAAGCCTCTATCCTCCTCATGCTTCTTCCATTCCCCCCATCTTTAATGGCTTCCTCCCCCAAATTTGAAACTACCTCCGCAATTAATAAATTTAGAATCTTAACTATTTTTTTTAAATTTTGCTATTTATTACATATAACTGCCCACTAGCGAGAACAATATCCCCCTTATGAGGTATGGTCGGATACAAAATCGTTACCAACAATATCCCTTAATAAGACATATCAATTCATATATCATATTATCATACATTTTAATTTATTAAAATCAAATAAATCATTAATAATATTTTGTTTAATTAATATCACAATTTGTACATAAAAACTTTTATTTAATTTATCACAATACCTTTATCCATAATAATCCTTTATTGTGATGTAATAATTAATCAAAACACAAATCAAACCAATTTGAATCAATTCAACAACATACCAATCAATACCTAGCTTCACAGTGAGTTAGTAAGCAACACACACACAACACAGGTGGAGGGGCACTAAATCCTCCCCCCAAAGGATTCAAATTACTCCTAGAAGTCACAAGGTCAAATAAAACATACATAATTATAAGCAACAACAAAAAAATTTCAAGTCACTAAATACAATAATGACTAGCAACAAGTCATCATGAGTTAAACAATATAATCACGATATCGACATGACAACACAATTAAATCAACTAGCGGAAGAACCAAACAAAACAATTGAAAAAACATAATAAACCATACCGACAGGGTTACAAGATGGGTACATATCCTCGTCGAGGATGATGGAAAGGTTGGGGACCCTTCTTGTCAACTTCATGTTTCCACGTCATACCCATTGGGATTTATGAGGCTCGCTCAGACCTGACAATGTAGGTAGAGTCAAAGCATGGTACCTGTAATCTTGCATAAAAGAAAATGTTGTGTACAACATATATATATTTATATAAAATCAACCTTGTGAAGAGGGAATCGCCATGTCATATGCCTCTCACGAATGAGTAATATTACATCGTCCTTCTAACACGCTACAATTAGTGAGACATCATAAATGATCATCAATAACAATTACTAATCAGGTGTGACCATAGTATTAAATCCACATGTTAAACATAACCAATTAATTACTTTCACCATCAAGATTTGAAGTTGACTACCTGAAAACCACAAACTAGGGTGGAGACATAACACATTAGTACCAATTATTCACGCCAATTCATTTTCAAGGTACACATTTCTGGTTAAACTTCATCATTTACACATCAAATATTCCATTCTATTCATTAATCAACACAAAATTTGACCATGACATATGTGACATAAGATCATAATTTTACACCTTTTTAGAAACAAAAACACAATTTATTACTTTGAAACTCATAAATTTTAAGATTTAAACACACACTCATCACATATACACTCAAATTCACTTCACAGGGAACACACCACAAGGCAACACAAGGGCCCTAAAAAGCATTCCTGGTAGGAAGAATATTGGTGCATTGCGCACTACACTGAGGGTCCTATCATTTCCATTGGTTCCCTGCAGTTTTGGACCAACACCACCTAGAGACCTATTCAGGTAGCTAAGTTCGGATGCCACAAAAGAAAATACGTAACATCAAGTGTTTGAGCAACTAGGTCAGCGTAATGGGCTCATAGCTCCCAGTATTTGAACCTAGGCTTTGATACCATGTGTAATGCCCTACCATGCAAACCCCAAATGACACAAAAACATCTAACATTTATGGCACAATATTTTTTTTTAAAGTAAATAACATGCAAAATAATATTAACTTATAACACTTCAAATGAAACTATACATGTACAACATATGACAAATTCCCTTGGGGTTACATAACTGCATTACATTTCGAATCATTAGCATACACCAACATCTATAAGATAATAACATGATCATGGAAATACATTAATAACATGAAGATACATTGCTCAAGGATTACATTAATACAATGTTGCTTCCCAACATGAATTGGAAAAAGTACAATAACATGAAATAATACATCTAGAACATATGAATACAAAGTTCCATATCTAGATCCAACACTGGTACATCTCTGGTGTCACAGTAATAGGTACAACTCCATGAATGTCGATCTTCAGTTGGGGACCCAATGGGGTGCATAGAACATTCCACCCGACCACATGGACCCTAAGGACCACCCCCTATGCAAGGAGATGACAAAAAGGACCTCAACAAATACCATCAAGAAGGACAAGGTTTACAAGACTTCATGACAAGAGAAACAATAACATAGGTAACCTCCAACACATGAAATAACCAACACAAGATAACATAACAAAGCATCAACAATCACATGAAAACATTCATTTCCAGAGGCTCAAGAACAACAAGAGGGGAACAAAAGCATGCAAGGTTGTTAAAGGGTAGAGTTTCATCGCATAGGTAGCCACATGTTACCTTGGTGTAACCTTCCTAAGCTGTCGGTCCCCATCTTGGGTTTCCCTATAACCTCTACTAGCCGTCGGACCCCCATGCTCTCTATGCAGGATCAACATACCATGCAAAATTACTATGCAGAGGCAAGGCAGTTGATCTTTCCATTCCAAACCTTCCCACTCATCCTAAGCCTAAACGAGCACTTGGGCCCATGAGTGAGGCTACATTATCTAAATTAATGTGTGAAACTACCCAAACCCCCTAATTAATTAATTAAGTTATCACTTGAGTAAACTCACAATGGGTTATCCTGGACTAGCCACTTTGGGCGCCAACCCCCATTGAGAGCCACTCCCTCAATTAACAACAAATCTCAAAATCACAAATAGGCAAGCCAACTTGCACAAGATACCAAATCCAAAAAAATAACTGCACCAAGTGAGGCATGCACCATCTCACACTAGAACTTAAAAGTGACAAAAACCACATTCAAGTGCAAGGCTCAAACCCACATAAACACAATCCAAGTGTAAAGGTCAACCATCATCAAAATAGAAAAATCATGATACAATATAAAACTCAAATAACTACTTCAGGCTTGATATGGCTTATCCAAGGTAGATCCTCCTAGGTCGTCGGCCCCCATAGAAAATCTTGCAAGTAAAAACCATATCCCCTCAACCCTCTGGAAAACTCTCAAAATGCTAGCACAAGGGTTCCCCATCCAAGGAATGACAATAAAAACAAGACCTCAAAGAACTATTTCCAATCCACCATTTACGAGTCAACAAATGTTGAATAATGAGTGGTAACATCACAAAGAGGTAATCAAAATTGATACAATTGTCGATACAAAATGAATCATGAAATTAAAATCTTCTTAGTAACCATTTGGCACAAAGGAATCACTCCATTAAGCATTAACCCAAAATAAACTCATTACCAACTCAACCACCATAATCATTAAGAAAATCAACCACATAACTAACACATTTAGTTAGGCACTATAACCATAAAGAAAAATACTTCACATTCACAACATTCTCTTGACTTAACCATTTTCTCTGATCATTAGTTTGCATCCTCCAATTAGCTATCCTAAGGTTAACTATTTCATTGAAAAAAAATTCATCTCTACCAAGAAAATATGAACCCCTTAAGAGTAATTACTTAAACATTACCTAAAGAAAGGTGTTCATTCGTCTCAAACTACTCATGTAGCTACTGCATAATATCAATAAAAGAATCCAAATTTTATTCATCTTTAAAATAAGTAATTTACCTTTCTTATAGTATTACTTTCCTATAGCTATGATACACATACATGTAATAATTGACAATTATATATAATATATATGATTATATACATATACGTGATGCAGGAGAATCCTTGGGTTGTGGAAATCTTGCATCAACCAAAAATATTTCATTTTAGTTTTTATTCTTGTTCAGTTCTAGTTGGTAGATTCAATATTTCTTCATTTTTTCTCACTAGACCTTGCAGATCTATGTTTACATCGTGGACATGTTAATTTTCCTTATTCCAATATTTGAGCGCGATTGGATTTTTTCCAACAAGTTATTGCTTTCGGATTAAGTGGCAGTTTCTTGAACCAACACCAAAATAATTGTCTAAACTTAACAACTAGTTTGATCACTTGTGGATTGTTCTTGTATCTTGCAGATCTTGACAATGTGATTCGAAATATTTCGTGGAGTGTCCCCGAACGTGATTATAAGTCCACACTTCATCATATGCATTCACCATGGAGTAATTCAAATTTGAGGCCAACATATGCATGCACACATTACATTTTCTTTCATTAGAGATTGTAATAATCTTTGGCCAACGCAAATGATTCTAGATTTGTGAATGTGATATAAATCATTCTAATCAATGATTAGAAAGTAGCGAAGTTAGATTGGGAGAAAGATAAGATTTGATCTATGGGATTTTCACTCACGTTGAGGATCATATAGGAAGATGGTATTTTAAACATGTTATATCAGGCCTATGGGCCGAATCTATAAGCCTGGATGTTGTCAATTGTTTGTAATTGAATTTTCTGATAATAAGAATATTTGAATTTGTATTTTCCTCCATTTTCTTTGTTGCTTCTATTGTGTGACTCTTGCTACATGGTCCGAATAGTCCTCTTTGAGGACCCTCAGACCATGGCTGCATCAGATGGTATCAAAGCAGGGTGCAAACCTGTGAATCTTGAGATGTGAGCTAGTTGCACACCTTGAGTGGGTTGTGGTCCTTGAGGCATTCCTTGGGTGAACAGATCACTGATTTGAGGCAGGTTGTAAGTGTGTTCAATAGATCTCCAAGAGAGAGGAAATTGAAACCTTGTAGTCAAATCGCTAAGTTGAGGCAGTTTCACCAAGCACGGGGAGAGATTCCGCCGAGAAGGATGAACCCTAGAAGAATAGAGCATATGATGGAGGGCTTTAGAAATCAGATGAGGAATGAGATCTGTAACGTCTTGGTGGGTTTGAGGAGGAACCCTAAACTGAAGGATGAATATGAAGAGGATGCAGAAGAACTTGAGGCTGAAGGACCAATAGATGAAAGAGAAAAGAGATTGTTGAGAGCAGTTGCACAAGTAAAATTCATAGAGTGGAGGTTTCTAAATTTTTTGGTACATTGAATCTGGAAGACTTGATAGACTGGATAGGAGAGTTGGAAGACTATTTTGAGCTTGAGGATATTAGAAACCTACTAAGGGTTAGGTTGGCACAAACTAAGTTGAAAGGGCATGCTGCCTTGTGGTGGAAAGAGTTGGAGAAATATAGAGTGGAAAATGGTGAAACCAGAATCACTCGGTTGAGGCAGATGGTTGCAAGGCTAAAGGCTAAGTTCATTTCGGAAGACTATGAGTTGGAATTTTTTAAGAAGTTGCAAAACTTGAATCAAAAGGACATGAGTGTGAAAGAGTATACCAAAGAGTTTTACAATATGACAATCAAATTTGGGCACCAAGAGATGACTAGGGAGAAGGTGGCAAGGTATGCAAATGGCCTTAGATTTAACATTCAAGATGAGCTAAGTATGTTGAGGATCTCCATAGTTGAGGATTCCTAACAATATGCTCTTAAGTCAAAAGACAAAGTGAAGAGAAGACAATAGAATAATCCTAGAGGGAAAAAGAAGCAAATGAGCAATGACAAGGAGAAGCAAACAAGTGAAGAATAATCAAGATCTAAGTGGAGTAAAGAACCATATCAGAGGACACAAAGAAGAGGAAATGACGACAAGGAATTCTTTGGTAAATGTTTCAAGTGTGGGGAATTTTGACATCAATTTTTTGAGTGTCCTGAGGGACCAAGTAAATGAATTGACAAAAGAATTTCATGGCACATGAAGAGCAGGCAACTGAAGCAGTGGATGGGATAGAACCAGAGCAGGGAGAATCTCTTATGCTTAGGAAAGTCTTGATGAGGTAGAGCAAGGAAGAGATTGAGACTTCACAAAGGAAGAATATTTTTTGGACTATGTGCAAATCAGGAGGTAAGTGTTGTAAGGTTATTGTGGATAGTGGAAGTATTGATAACTTGGTATCTAACGAGATGGTGGAGAAACTTGGTTTGAAGAGGTTTCTGCATCCTTGTCCTTATAGGATAAGTTGGTTATAAGATGATCATGTAAAGGAGGTGAAAGAGTAGTGTTTGGTGAACTTTAATATTGACCCCTTTAGAGATGAAGTTTTGTGTGATGTTTTGTTGAATAGACCTTGGCATTTTGATAGGGGAGCTATATATGATTGCAGGAGGAATCTAATTATTGTAGAGAAGGATGGGAAAAAGTTTACTTTGGCTTCCTTGAAGAATAAATAGGAGGAAGTGAGGAACTTGAGTCTTGTGAAGAGTTGCAATAATGAGAAGCAAGATGCAGAGGTGGTACTTGAGGAAGGCATGGATTTGAAGAGGAACCATGTGGCTAAATCTAAGAGTGAGATGGTATTGGAAGGGTGTAAGGGTAGAATTAGGTAGCAAAAGACTATGGTTGCAGATAAAATGGAATCATGTTGAAGAGGTAGATCAGATGGGTGGAAGAAAGTGAGTGGTGATAAGAATCCCTTACTACCATGTGAAGGTATGAGTCATGGAAAATGAGATGAAAAGAAGAAGTGGAGGGATCTAAAAGAGGAAAGAAAAGAGATTAGGAGGAAGAAAAGTATTGATAGAGAAGACATTTCAATCAAGAATGAGCATGAGATCTATATCTTGAACCTTGTTAGATGTTCATGAGTTCCTCTCATGGAACATCTTTTTCTCACTTGAGGTGTCTAATGTAGGAGCATCCTTGGGTCGTGAAAATCTTGCATCAACCAAAAATATTTCATTTCAATTTTTGTTCTTGTTTAGTTCTTTGTTTAGTCCCAGTTGGCAGATTCAATATTTCTTCATGTTTTCTCACTAGAGCTTGTGGATCTATATTTACATTGTGGACATGTTCATTTTCCTTATTCCAAGATTTGAGTGTAATTGGATTTTTTCTGGAAATTCATCACTTCCGAATTAAGTGGCAATTTCTTGAACCAACACCAAAATAATTGTCTAAACTTAAAGGCTAGTTTGATCACTTGTGGATCATTCCCATATCTTGCGGATCTTGACGGTGTGATTTGAAATGTTCCATGGAGTTTCCCCGACCTTGATTATAGGTCCACACTTCATCATATGCATTCACTATGGATTAATTCAAATTTGAGGCCGACATATGCACACACATGTTACATTTTCTTTCATTAGAGATTGTAATAATCTTTGGCCGACGCGGATGATTCTAGATTTGCGAATGTGATATAAATCATTGTAATCGATCATTAAAAAGTAGCAAAGTTAGATTGGGAGAAAGATAATTTGATCTGTAGGATTTTCGCTCTTGTTAAGGAGCATATAGGATGATGGTATTTTGAACATGTTATATCAGGCCTATGAGCCGAATTTGTAAGCTCAGATGTTGCCGACTATTTGTAATTGAATTTTCTGATAATAAGAATGTTTGAATTTGTATTTTCCTCCATTTTTTGTGCTGCTTCTATTGTGTGACTCTTGTTGCATGGTCCAGATAGTCCTCTTTGAGGACCCTCCAACCATGGCTACATCAATACATATTTCAACATACACTAATATTCCTATCATATTCTTAATGTAGTTTTCATTATAACGATTCTATTAACAACTCTCTCTCCAATAAAAATCATATTGTTAAATGATATTTGTTCATTTACAATTGTCCTCAACACTAAGACATATCTTCTAATGTATGGTTTGACCCAAATCTCCCATTTATGTGATAAAATTTTCCTAAGATTTGACTGTGATTCACAGATTCAACTAATACCACCATAGGGATTACAAGTCTCCATACAAGGAATCGGTGGACTCGAATATATCAAGATTCCTGACATAAGGTGTCAAATCAGAGATATATATAAATATATGTATGCAGTGAATTGAAGGGAAAAGCAGTGAATGCTTAATTTGCGATATGAGTGTATAATTCTTCATAAGAGCTATATATCAATGATGAGTTTATCAATGAATATACATTCAAGGGAAGGATATCATTAGTATGTTTCCTAGGAGATTTCATTACAAGATTTAAGAACACTCTAACTTGCTTGGGTAAACTCTTATCTAATTGAAACCACTTAGAACTGTCCTCAAGCTATCAATTCTCATGGGATAAGGCATCAACTTTATGAATCTGATACAATGAGGGGAAGCAAAGGAACATAAGTATTAGTTTTAATGTGGAAGCATAGAAGAGCATGCGATGAATTAGATAGATTGACTCAAATAGACATCATGTGAAGGGTCACAACAAATGAAGGATATCCACAAAATAGATTTAGTCTAGTATATATTTTGATAATGGAAGCTTATGAATACATTTGAAGACTCATTAGACAACCACAGTTAATTATTATGTTGATAGTTTTTAACTTTTACTATATTGATGTTGTTTTAATCTAACATGCATTAGTGCATAAAGTCTAACTCAAGTTTTAGGATATACTTTGTCTCTGGCTTCAAGAGTATAATTAGTAGACTACAAAGGATATTTTCTTGTTCCCCTGTTACTATTTGTATTTCTCAAGATTTTCCATAGTTTGTTACCTAGGAGTATGGTAGGGCACAAAAACCATTGGGAAGGGACCATCATTTAAATAGTGACAATGTTCTTGCAGAGCTTGCAGGTGATGCTAAATGAAACAATGTGTGCGCAGGTGGTCACACATGCAAATTAAGTAAGCATAGACAAGGCAAGTTAATTGTTTGACATAATACATGCAAGAGCTGTGAACTTGAACAACTGCACTGATTTCAGAATAATTCACAAGATGGATTTGTTGAAATGACTCTAGGAACATTTGGGAAAACACATAATGCAAAATAGGAATGCAAGGACCAAGTATGTGAATTGTTGCCATAAAGCCTCGAGTGGTATAAGATCTCAAGGAATGTTTTGGTAGGTAGGCATAAAGTCTAATGCCATAATCTTTTCTAGCACTAAGATCTCTAGTAACAGGTGAAACAGGCAATGCAATAGTTTCAAATCTCAAAGACACGGGCTATGAGGAGAGCTTGGGGTCGATGTACCGACCTCTGATATAAGCTTAGTGCAAGATATCTATTAATGAAGGATGTATACATATCATCCAAAAACATACAGGCATAAAGTACATGGATCAAAGGTTGAATGCCTCAAAGCTTAAGCAATACATAATCATCAAGTCAGAACTTAAATTTAAATATGATCAAATCTCTCTCTCTCTCTATCTTCCTTGGGTTATGGGTTAAAAAAAATTTAGAGGGATTACTTTATAGATGCCGATCTTCCAAAACAATATATATTAGGAATACGTCTATTCGAGTGCCAGAGAAAGCAAACTATGATAGCCTTGCCTCTGTCGTCCAAGTGGGTATCTTGTTGCTTCGACTCGTTTCCTCCATCTCACTTCTCAACACGGGCTGTCCTATGTCCTCCTTCCGATGATCAGCTTCCTTTTGGGCCGAGATTCTTGTCTGAGGAATACATGATGGCTGACCACTTCAGTTTTGGTGACCCCGTTTCCTGGCTTCTGTAATGCGTTGTCCATAGAGAATCATAAAAAAGAGATTTGAAATCAGATTATAAGAGAATGGGCGACTACCCGACACATGCAAGACATATTGGGGAGAGCAAAGCTAGATACTGATCGACATATAAGAAGAGAAGGTCACAAGACTAGACAGCCGAGCCGATTGGCAATATTGATTCAACTAAATATGGTCTCATCGAATCTAAGATTACAGGATACACATGAATTATCGGGTAAAGGAAGATTATCAGGTTCTCAAGCTAAGTCCTATTCATAATTAAGCCTCCAGCCTCCTCATGCTTCTTCCATCCCCCCCATCTTTAATGGCTTCCTCCCTTGAATTTGTAACTGCCCCCGCAAGAAATAAATTTAGAATCGTAACTGATTTTTTTTAAAAAGAATTCGCCATTAATTTTGCTATTTATTACATATAACTGCCCACTAGCGAGAACGATGTCCCCCTTACGAGGTATGGTCAGATACAAAACCGTTACCAAAAATATCCCTTAATAAGACATATCAATGCATATATCAAATTATCATACATTTTAATTTATTTAAATCAAATAAATCATTAATAATATTTTATTTAATTAACATCACAATTTGTATAAAAAAATTATTTAATTTATTGCAATACCTCTATCCATAATAATCCTTTATTGTGACACAATAATTAATCAAAACACAAATCAAACTAATTTGAATCAATTCAACAACATACCAATCAATACCTAGCTTCACAGCAAGTTGATAAGCAACACACAAACAACACAAATAGAGGGGCACTACAAAGTTTGTAGTTGCACTTATTTTTTGCTAATATTGGCATGGTGTGATGGTTTAAAGGTAGTATTGTTGTTCCTGCCATCAAGGTTCAAACCCCATTGGGGTAATATTGTTGAGTAGTTGTATTGGGGTTGACATCCCTCAATTGTCTGGGTCAAAAACCATTTATTTCTTGAATTAAAAAAATAAATAAAAAAATTGTAGATGAAAATGTGAGTTTGTTTATAAAAATAAAAAATAATTGTAGATGAAAATGTGAGTTTGTTTTAACCTTCCCGAAAATGAAATGTGTTGTATGTATCTAGGGAATTTGTTTAACCTAGGTAAAAAAAAAATTGTTCTTTTTATATAGTTTATAATTTTTTTTGTTTTTTTTAATGTGAAAGTTGTAATTTGTTGCAAGCAAGAAAATAAATGCTAGAAATATAGATTGTAATTTTAAGCTAATTTCTAAACACTAAGATAACTATGCAACCAAATCAGAAAGTAACCATGTAAAATAGAAGTTGTTAGTGAAAATTTGAAACAATCACGACCAAATAGAAGCACAACTATCGAGCTCAGAGGTGCCTTGGGTCACGATGGAAGCTCCATGGAAATGGTTATAGGAATAGCACAACAAGGAAAATGCATCGTAAGATGAAACAAAAGAACAGGGAGTTGTAACAGAAGTACAACAATTCGAAGTGTAAGCATGATTTCATAGAAGTTGAGACCTACAAAATTCAAATTTATCAAAAACATCAAACAAAGGTTAGAAGAGATGTGGGTCCCATAAAGCATGAAAAAATGTGGAGAAGGAAAATAAGTCAAGCAAGAAATACAATTGAAATTCAAACAAAATCATAACATAAGACACAACAAAGCTATACCTTCCTCCCCATGGACGGAGCTCACCAAGAATGCACCAAAACTCTTGATAGTTTTTCTCTAAGATACTATGTGTATTTCTCAAGAACTATACCAAAATAATGAGGCTATGGTCACTTCAAGATGTCAAATGATGGGAGAAGACTTGAATTTATAGATATGAGATGAGAGGAATATAGGGATAGGATTTATTGACTCAATCAAGGGTGGAGATTGAGTGGTGGTGAGGATCCAGAGCATTGTGACATGTGTCACAATGGGGAAAGGAAGAAGAGGTGAGGTGTGCTTAGACATGTGTGATCACACCATGGGAAGAGAGTGTGTATGAGGTAGGGTTGCTCATAGGGTGGCTTGTGTAAGAGGGTGTAAGAGATAGTGGGGGTAGGTGAGATCTCACACATGTGAGAAGAGGTGACAAAGAGGTTTAGGAGACTTACCAATTACTAACAAGTTTGAGGGGAGCTAAGTGAATTAAAAAATAGGAAATAATAGTAATGAAGATTAGTCATGAGGAATAAATCAATTAATTAAGGATTACTTAATATCAATTAATTAAGGATTAATTAATTTAATGGGTTGGGTTAAGTTAATGAACCAAAGGTTTATTTAAATTGAGTGGAGTTAAATGTTGGAGGATGAACTAATGAGGATTAAGGAGTGGATAAGGTTAACTAATCAATTATTAATTAACTTTAAAGGGGTTTAGATGAATAGGAATAAATGTGGGATTAATTAAATAGTTCAATATTTAATTAATTATAGGCTAAGGGGATTAATTAATTAAATAATGTGATATTTAATTTATTTAGGAAGAAATATGGATAATTAATTAAAATTTGAAATTTTAATTAATTAGAGAAGTGATGACATAATTGGTGTGTCTACAATTATATTAGATTATTGCTATATGTAAAGAAGGAAACACACACACACCTATATTAAATATTATAGGGCTCACTGCCAAAAGATTGAACTAATAAGATACACCTTCAATGTGCAGGGTTTTGTTCCAATGAAGCTTATAATATGAATTAAGTTACCTCACACAGTAGTCGCTCAACTAAACTGCATTGATCCACAACTAATAAAGCATTTAGGCTTAGATATTCACTTCACTTCTCTTCTCACTTCTATCTCTCTGTCTATCTCTCTGTCTATCTCTCTTATTCCTTATTCTTCAAAAAATCTTATATATATACAAGTATATCTTATTTATCGATTAGGTTGGCCTAATTAGATGAAAAAAAATAATAAAAACTCTCTTTGTCAACACCATATATGATTTAGACATTTTATCCATGTAGTGCATTATACCTGGGTAAGTGCACCAAGATGGTTTCCAAAAAGGGGGCTTAAGTGGCCACTTTTTTTCTGAAATCAGAAAATGTTGACCTTGGACATGAAATTGAGGATCTAGTTACACTCAAAATTTTGAGATGGAACAAAAACAAGGATCGAAGTGCTTCGAGTCAAATTTCTAAACTACTAATTTATTTTGAAAATGGTTGAGATTAAGGGGTTCAAAAGAGGGATGTACACAAATTGGTGTTGTTTTTGTCAGAAAAATATAACATAGCAACTCTTGTACAACCTAAGCACAGTGAACTTTTTTTTAGTATTTTTAAAATCGCTATGGTCAAAAGTTAGCTAACTGTATTTAGTTGAATCACAATTTTTCTGGTAATTTTTTAATCAATATTTGATTTTTTACTAATTTTCTAAGTGGGCACTTCCTAAAAAGAATAATTTTGGCCATGCTCCCCCTACAAATTTTGGAAAGTAATAGATTTTAAAAAAATATATATTTTTTAAAATTTGTAGAATGGAGTCTAGTTTCTAAAAATGTAATTTATTTGAAATTTTGATCAACGGTTAATTTATAACAAAAAAACACCAAACACTGCTTTTTGACAAAAAATAGACATACAAACAAAAGAAATTATGAATGATAGGCCTAATATTGTTAGAAAGTGAAAAAAATTACATCCTTTGGATAGCTAAGAGAGAAACTAACATTACCCATGTTTTTTATTTTGTCTATATTGAACTAGATGCAATCTTGATGGTGAGCACGAACCCGATTATGTGGAAAATTGTAGAATTTGCGAAAACA
>VDFB02056351.1:34909424-34928295 GCA_007258455.2 Sequoia sempervirens | reverse complement strand
TTCATTACTCAAACCTTGTTGTGGCATCCAATGTTCATTTGAGAAAATATGGGGTAGACCTTTGAACAAGACCTTGTGGAAGGTCCGTGAGTTTGACCATGAGGCAATACTTGACACAATAAAGAGTAGAGCAGATCCAGATGGTTCATTGGATTAATTTGTAAGTATATGCACAATGGTTCTTATTAATTTATACTTGTATCCATGTTAATTTGTTTGATGTCAATGTTATCATGTCTTATTTTACTTTGTGTATCTATAAGTAACCCGGTAAACATTGAATGGTGTCCCCTTGCAAAAAATGTAGATTTATGAGTCATCCAAGAGAATATAAGGCATAAAAGCAATGCAACATCCCTATTTTGATTATGAAGCCAAATCTCAATTATGATTTTCAGCCATTACAAAAGTGTGTGCGAATCTTGGTGAGGGAATTTCAAGTTATTCATTTGAAGTTAACCTTATCATGAGAACCTGTGATGTAGACATTATAGGAGCATCTCAAATTTCAAGATATTCTAGATTCATGAGAGGTGTTGTGTGCAATAGGTATCTTGGAACTTGTAGTGAAGATGTATGAGTAGGAGTCACTAAGTTGAGAGAATTCCATGCCTATCTATAAATGCCTTCCATCTATTTTCATTTCATTTCCATTTTGGACATGAGTTGTTTCTTTTTATTCCTTTACTTTTCCTATTTGTAACCAAACTAGTAAAAATTGATTGGTATCTACTTACAAAAAATGCTTATTTTGGAGCCATTGAAGAGAATATCAGCCAAAAAAGTAATGCAACATCCTTATTTTAATGATCTTGAAAAATCTCAAATTTTATTTCAAGCCATTATAAAAGAGTGTGCAAAGATTTTTGAGGGAATCTCAAGTTTCTCATTTGAAGTTAACCTCTAAATGAGAACCTATGATGTAGAAATTATAAGAGAATCTCAAATGTATGAGTGACATTGTAAAATATCTATGAGAATAGAGTACCTAAGGCATTGTAATGAGATTTACTTGTAATGACATTTATTGAAATAATTAAATTTGGTGTAGGGTCACCAAGGTTATTGAGAAAAATTGGTTCACATAAATATTTTAAGTTAGTTTTGTGTTATGAGTTTTGTCAATTGAATAAGTTCATAACACATCCACAATTGATTTATAATGTAATAAGTCATGTTAGTTACAAATAGAATAGTTAGGCATGATTGGAAAGATGTAGAATCATTTGTAAATGTTATTTAAAGCCTTTTGAAGGCTATTTAAGTCAATATTTAAATTTGTAGCCTTTTGAAGGCAAATCATTGAATATGGTTGTAAATGTACTATTAGTGAGATTGAGATTGTTAACCTTCAGAGAGTAGCAGTATTTATGTTGATGAAATTTCCTTTAGATGCAAGGATTCAAAGCACATCAACCATGTGGTACAAATGATTAAATCCTAGAGATGATTTGTAGCAATGAAATCTCACATTCTCAACCTAAAACATCACCAGCCCTATAAATGCCTCACCATTATTAAAAGAGTTAAGGAAACTTGAAAACAACACATTGTAAACCTTTCCTCTGAGTCACAATTCACCATAGTATGAGAAAGGGCTCCATCACAAAAATTAAAGTAAACTCAGACCCTGCTGGTCTATATAGGCTGAATAAAGAAAAATAGATTTTCGTTTCACTAAAACAACCAAAGGTGTATCAAAATAGATTGAAATCTAGGTTAAGACCTTCCACCACAATGTTTCATGAATTTATTTTTGTAAGAGGCTTGTACTAGGCCATACATAGAGAAAAGAAACTGAAAAATCAAAAAAATGTTGAAATTCCACAATTTTAGGCATTGTGAAGAGCACCAATCCTCAAAAAAACTATTGATTGAACCCCCATTCAAGATTGAATGATTTTTTTAATACATTTCAATTGAGAATCATCTCCCTTCAATGCCCATAACTACCTTTGAACAACCAAACCTTTATTAAGCCTACAAATACTAGTATTTATTATTTAAGAATGGTTTTTCTTACTAAGCTTTATCATGCAAATTTAATATTCTAAAGGCCTAGGACCACTTAGACACCCTTATAACATGACTTTTAGACTCTTTCTCTGCACTCTCACCTACTTTTTACATAATTTTCCTTTATGGCAATATCAACAATTATTTAATTCAAGAGTGCTTTTGCACATTTGTCCACCCTAACCTACTAATTCCCAAAGTACATAAAAGATTGGTCTATTAGACCTTATTCAAGAAAAAAAGACCTCAACATACTAAAATTTACCAACTTTCCTCCCAATTTACCATAAAAAAATCACAAATTGAGGGTGAGGTGTGGGTGCTCCTACACCATTCAACTTTCAAAAATAGTCAATTAGGCTGGCAGACATCTGGATTAGGCTAGCATTTGGTGGAAGAGGAAGAAAGATGATTGGAACTCTAGAGGCCCACCATACTAGATTTTGATATTGAACCATGAAAGTAGAAGAGAGATTTGATATCATGTATAAAAACATTAAGCATGCATTATTACAACCAATGGAGAAGGAGATGATTACTTTGCTTCATTTTCATTTGCATAAGAATATCAAGGCATGGGAACCAAGAAGACCAAGGATGTCCAATTTTATGTGGAGGTAATGGATGTGGTCCAAAATTTAGGAGGGTCAAGAAGGTCAATGTATGATATTGATGAAATTGAGGAAGAACAACAAGAGAGGGACATGAAATATAAAATCAATATAGAGTTTCAAGGTTTTGTCAAGTGAGTAAGAGAGCTATGGAAGCAACCTCATCTAAAATATTTTGAACTAGACTTTGATATGTACCATTTAGAGAGCTTGGTTTTCATGGAGTTCCTTTCAAAGCCTCTGATTTTATTATTCTTATGGTAAACTATTTGGTAGAGTTGGTGGAATTACCTTTCTTAGTAGTAATCGCTATTAGTGAGATTGAGATTGTTAACCATGAGAGAGTAGGACTTGGGAAAAATGAATTTGATATGGCTATTGCTTTCAAAGACTTCAAGCGAGATGTACTATGCATTGATGACATTCCTCAATCTTCACTTGATGGCATCAAGGAATGGCTGAACTCCATGTTTATAAATTATTATGAAAGCATAATGAACTTGTACTAGCAGCCAATTTTGAAGACTATTACTAATGATTCAAAGCACATCAACCATGTGGTTCAGATGATTAAATACCAAAGATGATTTGTAGCAATGAAAGAGTTTGAAAAGGTAGAGAGAGCTACATTGGTGACTTAGGAGAAACTTCAGCTTTCAGAAACAAAGCCTATTAGGCTAGCAGATGTGTGGATCAGGCCAACATTTGGTGGAAGAGGAAGAAAGATGACTGGAACTCTAGAGGCCCACCATACTGTATTTCGATATTCAACCGTGAGAGAAGAAGAGAGAGTTGATATCATGTATCAAAACATTAAGCATGAATTATTACAACCAATGGAGAAGGAGGTGATTACTTTGGTTCATTTTCATTTGCATAACCATATGAAGGCATGGGAACCAAGAATACCAAGGATGTCAAGTTTTATGTGGAGTTAATGGATGTGGTCCAAACTTTAAGATGGGAAAGAAGGTCAATGTATGATTGTTAACCTTGAGAGAGTATTTATGTTGAGGAAATTTCCATTAGATGCAGGGATTCAAAGCTGATATAGAGTGAGCAAGGAAGTACACCAATCTCAGATGGTAGAGGTTCTTTTATGAGTGCTTCTCTTAAATACTCTTATCAACACACCATCAAATCACTTTCCTTCTATAGGGAAAACTCAACTCACAAAAGGTCCTTGAATCTCATACTTTTGAAGGACTTCTAATCACTTGAAACATGCTCTAACATACCATAATCAAAACACCATAGCCATGTTTAGCACATAGGAAACCCCATGAGTTCATTTCTCAACTAGTTGGCCTCTTTACCCCCAATTTCTTGTAGCACTGCCTAGTATGACAGTCCAATTAATTCTCACCGAAAAACTTGTATCTAATATAAACTTCTATTTTTAGGCAAGAATATTATGCCTCTACAAGGCCAAAAAATCTTACTTCTTGATAGTGGTTGGAAAAGCAACCATGGACCAAACTAACATTGTCCTCAAGAGGCCTAATTGAGTGCACTTGATTGGTTTTTAGTTATCTAGGCTCACCCCTTCTCCAAAAATCCTTGTTTTAGAATCCTATATACTACTTAAAACCATTTCAATCATTCCTAAATGCCACCTTGAACAAAAATCTCTCAAAACAAGTAAAAATCTAATTTTTGCTTTACAAGCTAGGCTTGTCACATGAAGATGCCAGGCCTGGATCAGTTTGTAACTTTCCCCACACATTTGGACATTCTCAAAAACCTTGAAAAGATGAAAATATACATAAATAAATTCCATCCCATAAGAAATTAGCAACTATACAGTGTGGGAGTGGAAGATAGAAGCATTTTTTGGCCAAACCCTAGTTTTGAGTGTTTCTTGACCCGTTGCTACTAAAACGAAGATATCTCCACTTATACTCAATGAAAATTCACCAAACCACCTTCAAATGAAATATGAAACTCTCCTCTTTCCAACCATAATAGGCTTGTTTCTGTAAAAATCATGTAGAGGTTGTACCACATGTTTTAGCAACAAATTACACAGAAATTTCCAAAAAATAGCCACTTCTTTCATTAGAACTTTAAAAAAAATGATTCAATAGCCATTACTTGGCAATGAGAGGCTTATTTAACTTCCAACCACCCTTCCCAATTTCCTTGAACTAACATTTTAATTAGGTGGATGTTGGAAACTAACTTTTTTTCCAATTAGACCCCTAATTGCCTAGTTAAGGCAATTGACTACAACTTCACAAAAGACTGATTGAAATGAGGCTTCAAAGGTGTATTAAAAAGCATAAAAGACACCACAAACACTAGAAATGTGAAGGAAACTCCCCTCAAGTACTATGATACATCAAGGAACTTTAATTCTCTAGTTTTCCTAGATGAATCAAGCTTACATGGTGAGGAAAGAGATCTTATTTTTACAAGACTTGACTCCAAAACTAAAACTTGTTACAAGACATGAAAGATGTTTATTGGAACCTTATTAGATATCAAAATTATTGAAAAAAAACAAAGAAAACAAGCAATACCTCCAAGTGGCATGAGGATCCCAAGGTGCTCCTGCACCAAAAGCACATCAACCACATGTGGTACAAATGATTAAATCCCAAAGATGATCTATAGCAATGAAAGAATCTAAAAAGGAAAATAGAGCAACACTGGTGACTTAGGAGAAACTTTAGTTTTCAAAAACAAAGCACTACTGAATTTCATTCCATTTTCCAATGAACATTCATCGGTCATTCCACAAACATTTGTCAAAAAATTGACGAATTGACGAAAAAATTTAGTTGCTATTTTTTCATCAAAATGCCAATGATGAATTAAATGTCAAAATAACAGAGCAGATTCGTCGATCGTCAACATCATAAAATGACTTAGATGTTCATTGAAATATTGACAAAAACTTCATGTATCCACCAACGAATTACACTATAATTTTGTTGCCATTTCGATGAAATGGGCAAGGAGTAGCATCAAAACAACACCAAAAGTTTGTTGCCATTCTAAAAAAATGGGAAAGGAGTAGTGTCGAACAAACACCAAAAGTTCATTGCCATTTCGACGAAATGGGCGAGTAGTGTCAAAAAAACACCAGAAGTTCATTGCCATTTTGATGAAATGGGAAAGGAGTAGCATCGAAACAACACCAGAAGTTCATTGAAATTGTGATGAAATGGGTAAGGAATTACGATGAAGCGTTTGTCGCAGCTATAGCAACTTCGTCGGACCTTTTCAGTGATTCATTGGTGGTTTTCATCAAAATTGCGAGGAAACAATGCAATTTAAAAATATATATATTCGTTGAAATGTACCATGCAGAGACTAATGACTAATCATACATACAGACTGCAAGATACATAGATGCATAGAAAAAGCATTACACTTGAGATGACTGATCATACATATAGACTGCAAGATGCATAGAAAAATTATTACACTTGAGAACAACCAAGGGCTAACAAGGGAAGGAGTTAAGAAATGTCTGGATTGAAGAGAAAATGTGTAGGGAAAATGTTGAGCAGTGTCAAGAGAACAGAGCTTGTAGAACATATTCTTGACCTAATCAAGCTCTTGAACAACTTAAACAAAATTAAAATACTAACACATACATGAGACATGTAATGAACTTCCAATATCTGCTATCTTTTTTTTTTTGGTATTGAAAATAGTTTAAGTTCCATTACATATCATGAAAATGCCTATCTGACATTAGGATCAATACAACATCAAAACATTTGCATAATAGGAAATATATCATATCAATACCTTACACATCAAGAAAGAAAGCAAAAAGCACCAGTTGTTTTCAAAACTAGCATAGACAATACAAATTGTTGTTAACAGCACCACATGTTGCTGCTATTCAAATCAGTGTAAACAATACATAGTGTTGATTACATTATGCTCATTACCAACTTCTTCAATATGAAGGTTCACCATTGTTTCTCCTTGGGGGTCCAACTGTTGGGGGCCACGCTGTCTTTCTGGGCTTGCAGCTTCATCAATTGCTCTCTAGAGCTCATCAAATTTTTGTTGGAACAACATGGTCTCTTCCAAGATCAACCTACAAGCAAGTCCACTTCTCAGATCCTCTCTGGTATTGTTAGCAACACCTTTAGTTATTGACTTCAAGAAATTATCCATTGAGATCTCCACAAGAGTTGAAACCTGCAGAGCAACAAAGTAGAAAGTGAGTCTCTTGCAAGACTCAGTAAGTACCCTCTTGATACCCTTAAATTTATCATCATTTCTCACCTTCCACAAATGCCACATGATATCATTGGATAAGAAATACCAAATAGCTTACAATCAAACTTGAGCTTGAAATTACAAAACAAAATACCATGCCAATTAATTTTACCATTGCTATTCCAGACCTTCAGCTTATGGCAGAATAAGTACCAAATTTCATGAGCATAAAAAAATTCAAAAATAATATGTTTGATAGTTTCCGGAGTCCTACAGATACTGCAGATTTCAACACTTTCATGGTTAGATTTATAGGGATCTATCTTTTTCATTAATGCAGAGGTATGTAAAGGAGAAATAATTATAATTGTAACACTATTCATAGTCCAATAAATTATGTTCATAATTTGTGTTCAATGGACCTCATTTTTATCATTATATTGCCCATCTAATACCATATTTTAATCCAGGGTTCAACTATCTCAGATCTAAAGAAGCACCTTCAATTAACCATTTAAAGTACTATAAAATAAGGTAAGACTTTTACTTGAGAAAGATTGGGTATACTTGTAGGATTAAAGTTCTCACAATCATCAGGATTTATTGGCACACAGACACAACCTACAACATATGAAGTAATGGATGACTACAAGTTAGTGAAATTTTCCTTAATATGTGAGTGGTTTGCAAATTGATTGGTAGAAAATAAGGTTACAAACAGATCTACATGAAAAATTATGATGACAATCTACTGTAATCATCAAAATAGATGAAAAGTGCAAAGGAAAGAGCTGAGCTACATCTCTAGAGCCTAAAAAGAACAAACTAGTTTTTGGATGAATACAAAATGGTGCCTTCAACAAGTGATTCATATGCTTTCACACCTGACACAGGACATTAAGAAGATTTTAGTCTTCCTCTGTGAAATTAACTAATTATAGAATAAACCCAGAAACCAATACTATATACCTCCATGTCTAGCCAAGGGTAGGTATAAGAGAAAAAAAATTCTTCAATGCAATGCCAAAAAATATCAATGTGTGTAGGTTTGTATTACTCAAAATATCATTTCACTACCTAAGGAAAAATACCAAAGTGATGTTTTAAATTTCAATCTTCACATAGGCTCCCTTATTGCCACACATGCATATACAAGCATTATTCAAGCTCTAAACTATTCAAATATTAAGGATTTAATTAGCTATAAGATGGAAAGTTGTTATTTAGACATAATCCATCATCTTTTACATATCTTTATTCACTCCTAGCGCTTCAAATAAATTTGTGTAAATGAGACAGAAATGTGAATCTTTTATGACAAATAAAATTCTTAAAAGGAGGAGGGTGAGAGCAAAGGGTAGGGGGAAAGAGAATGCTTGAATGTATAGAAAAGGATAACATTTTGATTATTATAACAATGAAACAAATCTTAAGTTTGAAGCATTAATATCATTTACAACATTTATGATCAAGAATAAATGTAAGTAGAGAAAATTTTGCATACCTACAGATGGTAAAACATTTCATGGTTAAGTCAAAGCCTCCCATCAACAAAAAGATCCAAATATCCGTGTATCTATCTCAATCGAGCCTCTAAACCATTTAGAGCTGTCAATTTTTCCACTAACCTATTATGCACTAAAAACAGAAGAAATGGAGCTTTCAAACCAAATCCACACACAACACAATGTGGTATTCATACAAAGCCATACAAACAAACTAAACTCAGAACATTGGAATGGAAACAACTTCAAATTATGATGCAAAGCATGGATTCGGGGTATAAAGAATCATTTTTCTACCACCATAGTGAAAAGTTAGCACTTTCTTTCATCTTTGCATATTGGTTTGATGCTTCAAACAATGAATTTATTATATTGAAAAGTGCATTACCCTATTGAGCTTCTCTCTATTTCAAGAATAGTTTAATATTCTCTACTTAACAGGGGCAACCACATGATAGTGGAAGCTCATTTGGCCCCGCCCTCCCCCCCCTCACATCACTCTCAATTCACCATACCCAATCGTATAACATTAATCATTCATTCATCCATTAATAACATATAACATTCATTCATTAACATATAACATTCATCAATTAACATATTCACATTCATTCATTAACATATAATATTCATTCTTTTAGTTTTTACATATTATCAAAAATATGGTTGTCATGATATGATTACAATCACTATTTTTTTGTTTCTTTTTTAAAGCTAAAAAAATATGAAGTGGAGTATCATTTTATAAATCATTTGTCCCCCCTTTAGTTGTTCCTGAACTTCTGCTATAGACTCATGCTCAACATGTTGAACACCCTCTAAATCCTGATTTGCAGTAGAAACATGAAAGGTTACATTAATTAATACACCAATTGAAATTAAATATGTATAAAAGAACATGAGAGTGATCATTTTTACCTAATCGGGCCACTTCATATTCCTGATCATGCTCAAAATGTTGATCATGCTCTACATGCTCTAAAGTTGAAACATGAAAGGTTACATTAATTAATACACCAATTACAATTAAATTTGTTAAAAGAACTTTAGAGTGGTCCTCTTTAACTGATGGGGCCACATCATGTTCCTGATCTTCTCTAGCTTGATCATGATCAACATGTTGATCACGCTCTACATGCTCTAAAGTACCAGGATGCACGCCATGACCTTCATCTATAGGTTGTGCTCCACCCTCACCAGGTTGCATTCCAATGTCATGTGCAGTATTATCATTGCTTGAATGTTTAAAACAAATAGGCATGTAATTACTTTATGGTGGAAATTAATATTGAATATATTGCAGAAGTATTCAATTTTAAATAAAATTTATTTAGTTTATTTACCTATGTGTCGGATGTATTGGAAGGTTGTGTTTTCCCAGTCAATACTCTTAGGCGTTCAACCACGGCTCTATAGCCTTGCTGGAAGGCAATCTTCAAGTCATATTTTGTGGGAACTCTGTTGAGTTCAAAGCCCTAAATTTTTGCATAAGATCATGAATTTTATTTCTATGGTGTGATAAAACCAAAATTGTTTTCAATTTATTATTTGGATACTATATTTCATTTATTGATACTTACAATTCATGTGGCTAATTTCATATAACCACCAGAGCCAAGTTTGTGTTGCCCGTGTTTTTCTAGTCTTACCTTTGTTGCCTTCGATGTGTCGAGAAGCCTATGAAAAGTTTCAAATATGTTAGATTATGTAAAAAGAAAGAGTAATCAGTATATAATTACATTGTTGATAGTATCACATACCTTCCTTGGCCCGGTGGTGTCTTTCTTTTTTTCTTTTCAGCCTTCTCCTTTCCATCTAACACCAGGTCCTTCCACTCCCTCTCTAGAATCATGGGGGGACACTCACACTTTTCGTTCTTCTCTAAATGTGACCTATGTTGGTCCCTCACATACTTTAGATAGGTACCAACTTTCTTAAGGACCTTGGTTCGGTTGAATGTTTTATCACTGAACAACACAACTAAACAGTTAATGAGCTCATCTTTTAAATCTTGATTTTGGGCATTCCACCATGTACATATGGTGGGCCCAAAGAACTCCAATGTAATATCACTTAAATGTTTATAAAAAACATCATTTCCTACAAAATGATCATGGTATCAATAGTCTAAAAAGAGCGATCAATAAGGAAATTTGAATTGGATTATATATAATAATAATTAAAACATTTTAAAGTACCTGTGACCTTCTCTATCTTTATGGGAACGAAATCCTCGGTCACCACAAATGTGACCGAAAATGTTCCCATACTAGTAATGTGGGAAGATCCAGGAAATGCTACTAAAATATCACCAGACTAGTGGCCTCTACATCCCCAGGTACATGTCTTGAGACATGTTCTGGCATGTGTTCACTACTAGAGGGTGCATTAATGGATGCCTGCATGGTATGTGTTGCTAAAATTTCAGACGACAATAGAGGAATGGATGATGGGGTCAGATGATGTGATGTATGTGCAAGAAGATTAGGATGGACACTTGTACCAACCCCTACTCCTTGGGAAACACTTGTAGTACCCTAATCATGGCCAGGAGCATCACGAGGAGGAAAATAATCTTATAAAAACAACACATATTTTAGTTCAAGACAGAAAAGAGTACAAAATATAAAACCATGAATGAACTTATGTTATAATTAAAGACCTCATGACAGCTTACTTGCAAGTTTTGTGATTTCTTAGTCAATATTTTAACCCTCTCTCTTATCTCAGCTGTTTGAGGCACTATGAATATCAACTTAACAATTTATTTATTGCATTTTTTTTGGATCTTCCTTATCATATCGAGAGGGTTTGTTGAATAAGTGATGTCATCATCACAAAATATTGACTACACCTCACTATGGATGCTCTCGTCTACTGCTAGTGCCTTTTCCCGATTAGTCGACTGCAATAAGAATATTGAAAACATTATCAAAATTAACCCAATAAACTTATGAAAAAAACATAATAAAAAAACATTTTGCTCATATCTAATTTGTACAATTACAATGAGGTAAACCTATCAGGTAGAAGTGGTTGAAGATACATCGTGATTTGTGCTCTGGGCCAGAACCTTCTCTATACGATCAATGTCCCGCTGTGACAAAAATTAAATATAAAAAAATATCACCGAAATGAAACCAATAGACTTACGAAAAAAAATATAAGAATAAAATAGTATATTGGAGTCATTAATTGGAGGTTGGGTAAAATGGTACATAGTACGTACCACCCCCATAGTAACTGTGTTTGTAACTAAGCAATTCAAATTGTAATCAATTAGCAACTCTTCCCCTATAGTTATTGATTTTATCATACATACGAATACACGGTTTCCTCGCGTGCCTCGAATATGCAATTGGGTTGCTTATTTGTTGACCCTGGTCATGTACTATTTATAAACCTTGCAATAATCCCTGATTCTTTTGGCCTTCTATCAATGTACATAGCCATTCCCTTATTTTGATCCTTATCTTTTAGTAGTATATAATTTGCTGACAGTGCATACCTACGCATACTTCATTTATATCGAACTATTTGCATCCAATCTTTGTAACTGTAATAGGTTCTGACATACATCATCAATTCAGTAACTTTATCATAACAAACCTTTATGCCATCCATGAAAAATAGGCCCAAACCATGTAATGATGATGGTGCTATGTGATATATCCTCTCGTTGACACAAAATCAATGTTTATTGGAGGAAGTTCTTTGGGTACCCATTGTTTCCATAGATGTTTGTACCTCAAGGGAACCTCAACATCGCCTATGCTCTCATCATCATAAGAACATGACTCCCCTTCAGCAAGAAAAAATTCCACGCGTTTACAAAATTTTCTTCTAATCTTTTGACCTCTAGTTGATCTCCCTCTTTTAGACATACTACATGTCTCGCTTTCATCTTCTCTTCCTAAATTTCCCTCGCTCGAGGAAGACAAATCTAACAAATACCTATTTGGTGGTACCTGCACTCATAAGGATGTTGGATGAGGTTCTTTCATGGTGATGTGATCCCAAGGTGACATTATGATTAATCTATCATTTCATCACTAGAATTTCATAGGTTATAAGGTAATCAAGTCTTGATAGATTGAAAGTTATTGTTACTACCGTCCAAATGTGTCCATCACAAATCAAATCTACTTAACATTTTAACTCCCAAACTTTGTAACAAGTGTTAAATGTGACTATGGTCCACCAGTTACACAACCAAGGCCTCAAATGTATTCTCTAATTGTAATCAAAGGACTTTTTCTCTTCATTCAAGTAAATAAACTTGAAGGGAAACACCACCAAGTGGTTTATTGGACACCTACATGACTAAAAATACCATAAAATTTACATTTAATTTCCATATGTCTAAGTGGTTAATGGGGAGGGAGTGTGTACTAGGCCCGGTTAAGTCATCATAAGTTTATGCTTTGGCAATACAATTTTTTTAAGTCATCTTGAATCTTCCTATGTATAATTGCTAGGAGACTTTTGGTATGTCTTAAGGTAGGATGATTGATGAAAGAGCCCAAAGAGCCTTTCTCCATGGTATCTAGGTACACATAATAGCAATCTTTGCTTATACGGTTGGACATGATTTAAAGAACTTAGCTAGGAATTATTCATTTAACCTAAGGTTTTCTCATAATGCTATCATTGGAAAAGTATGATCAAATTCTTCTATTATGAATAATTAGTCTATGTGCCTCTGGTAATCACTATAAATTTTTGTAAGGATAAAATGACTAATTGCATCAGGTAGGAGAGAATTAACTTTGAGTTCTTCAAAGATTATATTCCTCTATTCATAATTTTTAAGGGTTGTGTGTTTAGGAGGTTATCACTACCAAGAAGAGAGGAGACCTTTCCTTGTATTCTTTTATAACTTTCATTATTCTTATTTATTTTACACTTACATTTACAAATACACATACATATGCATTTATTGTTTTCATTTATTTCTCATGTAGTTTAATAGTTTAATCAATTTCATATTATATGTGTTGAAGAATTTAGAATTTAAATTACATTAATTTATGGATATGTTGTATCTATAACACTACAAAACCATATGCTCTTTGCATTTACACTTGCATTTAGAAATACACATTTATATACATAGATATAGATTTCTTTAATGATATGTTGCATTTATTGTTTTAGAGAGAATCTAGTAATTGCATTTACCTTTACATTTAAAAATACATATACATACATACATACATACATACATACATACATGCATACAGATATATATATATATATATATATATATATATATATATATATATATATATATATATATATATATATATATATATATATATATATATATATATATATATATATATATATATATAATAATGTGTGTATATCATTTATATTCCGTGTTCAAAAACAACCCATTAGGTCTGCACATGGATAAAAATTCATAAAATCAAATCTCCCATACATTTTTTGTTGAAACTTAGGCTTGAACCTCTCATTTCACATGCTTTTCTTCACAAAACTATTGAGGACAACAGCTATACCTTCTTTATTTATCATCCTATGCCCTATTCATGTATCCTATAATTACAATAGTATCCATGGGGCCTCTTACACAAGCTACAGTAATAAGGGTAACTTAGATTATGATTTGTTGGTGAGCTGTATGGACAAAATCATTAGCACCAGCTCATTCTTGGAGTCTTTTGAAAGAGAAGTGAATTGGGTGGTAGTTTAGTACAAACCTTATAGTGTCAAGGTGAATGAAGTGATCAATTTTGATTGGCCAACTAATGAAGATGTAAGGAAAACTAGATGCAAAAAAACAATTTTCCTAATGTCAATACCTCAGGAAAGAGTGCAGAAGTACTTTTTAAATTTTTAGTTATAGTCATGTTAAGATGCACTATGAGATAGAATACAGAAATAAAGTATTTAGACAAACACACATGAAACACCTAATATACGTGGGAAAACCCTTACGGGAAAAAAACCGACCACACCAAGAGAAATCACTTTGTATTACAATAATCAAAATTACATACAATTCCAAACTTATATTTCTGGTGTCATTATACAGCAGCATTCATCATGAACCTTCTTCGAACAGTGACATCCAAGTTATAGCATTTACAGATTTTAATTCCTTCACTGATACAATTTGAATTCTTCACACTTCACTCTTGATCGAACTACTATCCAACCACCAAGCATCTGCAATTTCCAACTATATCCATGGTGTTCCTTGACTATCAAGCTCCCTCACAGAACTCTCACAACGAACAAACTCCCAACGGTTCCACTTCGGCTCTTCTAATCCATCCATGTGATGCCACATTGGAATTCATACTTAGTCAAAAGAATTCATATTGTATTGGTATCTTGGTGAGACACTAACTGTGTCTTGCCAATGCCACATTGAACCCATATCGATGTCGCCAAGAGTTATCATAGTCGCCAGGACATTCTATCAAGCTACAAGAGTTTCACCGAGTCACCAAGTAGTCATCCTGACTTATCTCTTTCGCCAGAAAGTCATAGCGAATCACTAAAGTTACATCGAAGACCAACTGTCGCCAAGAGTTACCCCGATAACCATCAGCTATCAGCAAGACAATAGCTTATTGCTAAGACTTTATAACAAAGTCTAAGAGTTATATCGATAATTCCCAAGTAGTCCATGTCGACATGATTCTCATCTATCGCTAAGACCTTTCTCTGATAGCTTTGAGTTATACCGAAGATTTAACACTAGAGTCTTTCATCACTGAGACATAGTCACTTTAGTAGGACATCATACCAATGGAATTTCCTTCGGCCAAGTCTCCCCGATGAATACAAAACAAACACTGTTGGCGAGAGATAAACACTTCGCTGAGACATCTCCCCGAATGTTGAAGTCACTCTGAAACTCTAGTCACCAAGAGTCTCGCTAATACCCGAATGAATGGCCTTTTGGCCAGATATATCCTAAGCGCTATAAGGTCACAATGAACAAACCTTGTCACAGTGATAGCTACACACTAAACCTTTTGGCAAGACTTCTTCAGGGTCACAATGACCTATTCAGAATTGGATAAAACAAACTACTAGTCGGCCAGACATGGAACCTGTCACACCAACTTGGCACTCATGGAGGTTTCAGCCTGTAATGCTTGAGACACATATTTCCAATAGAAGAGTACCAAGAATGGGTAAATGCATATTTAACTGAGGAAGAGTGAAAATGAGTAGGCTGCTAATGGTTGAAAAATTAGCTGTTGCAGTTACAATAGATTCTAGTTTTGTTTTATGGTGACAGTCTAGGCACAAAATTCTTGAATTTTTTTGTTACTGCATCAACCATTCTTAGTGGGTGCAATGAACAAGAATATTATCTGGGGAGATTGTTGTTGTAAAATTTTTTTGGAATATCACAAGGCAGTCCAATTGGTTGGTGACAATTGTGCTTTCTGGCTCAATGTTTGTTTGCTCCTTCTTTTTATATAAGAAGGATTTCAAGGCCAGAAGTATGGGTTAGCAAGTTAGATATTTTTTGGTTGAGTCTAGATGAATTTGCAGAGAAAATTGTAAAGTCTGATGGTTTTAGGGAAAATCCAATTTAGGTTTTGAGTCATTCTATAGTAGGTTTTGAATTCATGGGGATTTGATGTTTTATGACAGTACTGGCATTTGAATTGATATGATTAGTTTGAACTCATGTCTCTCCATTGTACAAGCATATCTGAATTTTGAATAAAATGATCAAGGGTTGTTTTGTTCATCTCACTATTGTGGTGTGTATGATTCTTGTTTTAGGTTTAATTCAAGGAATTAATTAAAATGCTTGAATGGAATTTTAGGTGGATATGTTATGTATAAGGATTTGATAAGTAGTATTGGGTTAGAATACATATTGATGAGATTGTAATGCAATGTTATCAAGGATCTTATATGTTATGTGTTAAATCTATCATAAACCCTTAGATGCTTATAAATTTGACTCCTCCAATGGATATATGGAGCTTATCTAAGTTGTACTTATTTGTATGGTTTAGTATTTGTTTTCCTTTACCTAGAGAGCTTGCAACAAATTTCAAATCAATGACTATCTTATACTGTGAAATTTTTTAGTTATCTCATGCTCCAAATAGTTGATATTATCCTATTATGTTGAGCTATTAAATGAGATTATTTGTTTTTGTTAATGTTGTTTATGATGATGGTGTAGAGGTTGTAAATGCATTAAGGGATCACCCTCCTAGGTCTTGCAAAGCCCAAAGTGTAGGTCTTTCAAATCCTCGTCAATTGGTACAGGTACTTCGATCTACCCTTTACTAGAATTGACAATTCCATAGGTAGATTAGAAGATCAACTTGCTCACCATAAAAAAAAACAACACCTTGCATATGTTTGTGGTTGATGTATTAAAGAAGTATTGTATGCATCTATTTCCATTCATTAGATCTAGCTTAGCCTAGCATATACTTGGGCTAAGTCTACAATTGCTTTAGACTCATGCGATGAAGGCTATGTGTGATGAAATCCTAGACCTCAACCAAGATGTGGATAGATTATGGGAGTTTTGCGAAGACCTGAGGATGGTAGATAAAAATGTGAAAGACTAAGCTATTTTTTTTTTTTTGTCTTATCTTATACCATTTTACAAGAATGGGGGTGCCAATGTACGAGAAGATCTTTGGAAACTAGGCATGAAAATTGAAGGTTAAAGAGAATGGAGGTGCCAAAATTATAGTACTCATTTCCCCTTGGTCGTCGATTTTCCCTAAGTTCCTTCAACATCATCCTTAGCGCTGGTATTGACCTTGTTTTTGCTCCTCCAAACTCTTCCTTGATGCTAATATTGACCTTGTTTTCACTCCTCCAAACTCTTCATCAGCACTGGTATTGACCTTGTCTTAACTCCAAACTCTTCCTTAGCACTAGTATTGACCTTGTTTTCACTCCTCCAAACTCTTCCTCGGTACTTATATTGACCTTGTTTTCACTCCTCCAAACTCTTTGTCGACATTGGTATTGACCTCGTTTTAACTCCAAACTCTTCCTTGACGCTGGCATTGACCTTGTTTTCACTACTCCAAACTCTTCCTCAGTGTTGGTATTCACCTTGTTTTCACTAAAAACTCTTCCTCGGCGTTGGCATTGATCTTCTTTTCACTACTCCAAACTCTTCCTCGGCGTTGGCATTGACCTTGTTTTCACTACTCCAAACTCTTCCTAAGTGTTGGAATTGACCTTGTTTTCACTACTCCAAACTCTTCCTCAGTGTTGGTATTCACCTTTCACTTCTCCAATTTGACAAGCTACAACCTGGTTTCGTTAGGTTTTATAGTATGTTAATTAAGTTGAATATGTTGGCTCCATTTAGCTAGGTTTAAATATTCTACAATATAGTTAAGTATATATTAGCTATATTTTACATAATAGATAATATAATTATTCAATTTATTATAATTATATATTATATTTTTTAACAAAATTATTAAATACGTATAGAATTATTATAATTAATAATTAATAATAAGTATATTTTTATATACTAAAAAATATAATTAATACAATATATATTTGATATAATAGTAATATATATTAATATGAGAGAGAGAAACTAAATTTTGATTGGTTGTTTCATGTCAACAATCTAAGGATGGCATGTGTCCTTGGGGAGTTATTCTCAAGGTAGCATGTCATTTGATTAAAGATATGATAGTTCTCCTTTAAGACCTCTTCAATGTACCCATTGCAAACTTAAGGAGACAAAGATAAATATAGGGAAGAAAATATAGAGAGAGGGGGAGATAATGAAAAACATACAAATAGAAAGGGAGAAAAAGAGATAGAGGGGGGTAGAGAGATAAAGAGATAGGGATGAATAGATAGAGATATAGGGAGGGTGATTGATATATCTCTCCCTATCACTCTCTATATCTCTATATCTCCCACTATTTATGTCACTCCCTCTTCCCCCCTCTATCTATTGAGATATCTCTCCCTCTCTCCCCATTCTCTCTCATTCAATCCATCTCTCCCTCCATATCTCCTACTCTATTTCTCTTTTTATCTCCCTCTCACTCCTCTCTTTATCTCTTTCTATCTATATCCCTTTCTCTCCCTCCCCCTCTCTATCTCTCGCCATTTCTTCCTCTCTATCCCCCCTATCCATCATCTCTCTATCTCCACCTCTCTTCCTTTCTCTTCGCATATATCTCCATTTCTCTTTCTCTTCCCATATATCTCTTTCTCTCTTTCTTCCTCTCCCCATATTTCTCTATCTCCCCATATATTAACTAAGAAGCCATGCAAGCATACAATAGTATATGTTGGTAAAACTATAAGTAACACTTATCTTTCTAATGCAAAGCCTTCTTATAAAAATAGGGGGAAGGGAGAGGGGAAGAGTGTTGAGGGTAGATGATAAAAGGTTTAAGGGTTTATGGTTGAGGGGGTAGGAGGGAGAGAGTTGAGAGAGAGAGAGAGAGGGAGGGAGTGGGAGAGAGATAAAGGAAAGGAGGGTTAAGGGTAGAGGGTAGATGGTTCAAGGGTTAAGGGTTTAGGGTTAAGGGGAGAGAGATA
>VDFB02056351.1:34894674-34909324 GCA_007258455.2 Sequoia sempervirens | reverse complement strand
GAGGGAGTGAGAGATAGATAAAGACCTAAGAGAGGGAGAGGGGGTAGGAGTGAGATACTTGAGAGAGAGACAGAGGGTAGAGGGTAGAGGGTTTAATGGTTTGGATTTTAAGGGTTAAGGGTTTAGGGTTATGGGTAGAGGGGAGAGAGATAGAGGGATTCAGTCAAATACAAAACCCCAGCCTTAGGATTTTCCCAATACCATAAAAGACTTGTAACATAAGATAGGTCAGGAAAGGACATATTCAAAAGATGCAACATATTGTGTTGATATGTCCTTCAATCTTCATAAGAAGATCCATGATTTGTTTATAAATGAAGTGACTTCATAGATGCATCAAGTTTAATTATGCATCTTTTAAACAATGAGGAAGCATTTCAAGTTGTTTTCAAGCCCCTCTCACCATAACCCTATTGGATAGTCACACATCACATAGGAAGGTGAGTTGTTAGGTCACCCACATATGTGACAGGTGGCTGTCCAGTAAAGATAAAATGAGGAGAGTATGCATATTTATTACACATAACAAAATAATAGTAATGGTTGATTCAAGGTCATGATAAAATTACAAGGAAAACACCTTTGCAAGAGCTACAAGAGGAAAAGGGGATTGATATTATTCATTCATGGGTGTATTGGTGAAATTTAATGCAATAGGTAAAGGCCATTGTCATTGATAAGGACAACCAACAATGCATGCTATAATGGTCTCATGAAGGACAACACCAAAAAAAAATATAAAGTTTCACAAGGCTCTATTCAAGGCCTTCACAATCAAACATTAGTTGAACAAGTTACCAGATAACATTCAATGCATGATGTTTTAAGGAAAGGCATAAAAGGAAAAGTCATTCAAGAAACATCAACTCTAGTTGACACAGATAATATGCCTATTGAAAACATGTCATTACAAGAGGTTTATGATAGCAATGGAACCCTCATATCATGTGATCAAGATACAATTTCTATGCTCATAACCTTTCATGTAGGGGTTTTGGTCATCATGATTGATCCAACATGGATCATGATTGCATATAAGAAACAAAAAGTTACAAATGACAATTAAGCAGTTGTGATTTAGGAGAGATCTCATTTTGGAAGCCAAGGCCATAGTACAAGTGTATATGAACAAAAAATATGAGGTATGCTACAAGACAACCATGTAGGTTCATGTAGGACATCAAGCATTACAAAGGTACAAATGCATATGAACAATAATCAATAATCAGCAACAAGTAGTGAAGGAAGCAAAGCAAAGTTGTATTTTTACCTTTTCATACCATTGATCATCCATTCCAACAATAGGCTATAATAGTGAAGGCATATACTTGCACAGGGGTGTTTTAATGAAGATATTCAACATAAAAACCATCATAAATCATGGTGCTTCAAGGGAACAGAGCACAGTCATGAATAAGAGCAGTACCATTAAATGCTATAGGTTTGTCTTCATGTTATCTATGAATTTGAAAAAATAAATCTACACTGGGTGACAACATTCCTATAGCCATGAAATGGATTTCAGTGAGATAAATAATATAAATGGTTGTTGCCACTATCTCATTTTCTCTTTGGATAGTCATTAATAAGTCCTAACAAGTGAATAGCAAAGGGATAGGTGTTAATAATATACCTTCATTTGACAAGTCCTAGAATTTTGGTGATCTCATTGACCCAATAAGTAATTTCTTATAAATCATTTCATATCTTTTTGACAAAATCAAAAGGAGGACTAATGTATCCAATTGTAAGAAGATAGCAATGTCCAGGGGAGGGGTAGTACCATCATCTTAGGTACCACTGCTGCAAGATGATAAATGACAATCCTTGTGTTTGTATGCATGAAGGTCCTAAAGCATACTTTGGGTAAGGTGCATTCATGGCATCTTTTGGTGAAAGGTTTCCCAAGCATGAGAAAAAATCCAGTGTTCCATCAGGCTATGTTGGAACAATTATATACTAATCCCTCCCCTATGGTGTTTCCTTTCATCAAAGCCAATCCCTTCTTCCTATCATTTGTTGACAAGGGAAATTAATTAAAATACTTAAATGGGATTATAGGCAAATATGTTCTGTATAAAGATTTGATAAGTAGTAATGGGTTAGAATACATATTGATGAGATTACAATGCGATGTTATCAGGGATCATATGTGTTATGTGTTAAATCTATCATAAACCCTTGAATACTTATGAATTTGACTCCCACAATGGATATATGGCACTAATCTAAGTTGCGTGATTCAATATTTGTTCATCTTTACCTAGTGCTTGCTAAAAATTGCAAATCAATGACCTATTTTATCTTGGGATTGTGTTGTAGTTATCTCATGCCCCAAATAGCTGATAATGTCAATGAATAGCCAATTCTATTCGATATTATCCTATTATGTTGAGCTATTAAATGAGATTATCTATTATTGTTAATGTTGTTTATGATATTGGTGTAGAGGTTGTAAACACATTAAGGAATCACCCTCTTGGGTCTTGTAGAGCTCAAAGTGTAGGAGGCTTTTTTAAATTCCTCATCAATTGGTCCAGGTCCTTCGAATTTCCCTTGATTAGGATTGGAAATTCCATAGGTAGATTAGAAGGCCAACTTGGTTACATTGTAAAAAAAAAACCAACACTTCCCTCTACCCTTAACCCAAAACCCAAAACCCTTAACCCTTAAACCTTAAACCCTTAAACCATCTACCCTCTACCCTTAACCCCCCCTTTATCTCTATTCCACTCCCTCCTCCCCCTCTCTCTCCATCCTACCCCTCTCCCTCTCTTGGGTCTTCCTCCTCTCTCGACCCTTAATCTCCTCCTTCATCTCTCTCTCTCTCTGTCCCTTCTCTATCTCTCTCCCATCCCTCCTTCCCCCATCCATCAAACCACCTCCCTCTTGGTCTGTCCCTCCTCTATCTCTCTCACTTCCCCTCTCCTCTCCTTCCTCTAATCCACCACCCCCCCCTCTCCTTCTTCCATTCCACCCTCCACCCTCCACCACCCCTCCCTCTCTGCTCATTCCTCTCTTCCCCTTCTTCCTTCCCTCCACTCCTCTCCTCCCTCCCCCCCCCTCTCCCACTCTATCTTCTCCTCTCATAACCCCTTCTTACACCCTCTACCCTCTATCTCTCTCCTATTACTCCCTCCCTTGCCCCTCTCTCTCTATCACTCCTAAGTCTCTCCACTCTACCCTTAGACCTCTACCCTTAACCCTTAAATCCTTAAATCCTCTACCCTCTATCTATGTCCCACTTCCTCCCTCTATCTCTCAAGACTCTCCCTCCTACCCCCTCTCCCTCTCTCAGGTCTCTCTCTCTCACTCACTCCCTCTATCTCTCTCCCCTCGGATGGAACTTTATATCTTTGCTCCTTATGTTCCATTCCTACCCTGCCTGGTGTTACTAGTCTTTCATTGTGTCAAAATTTTTCTTGGGTTCATGGTTTTAGCTTTATTTTCATATAAAACCCTTGTGTTTATTTTATGCCTTGGCTGGGATCTATTTTGATGTTACTTTTTGAGGGGTTTTAAAATGACTTGTGTCCTATCATTCCATCTAGGCTGAGTCCCTTTGTTTTGATATTTTATTTCCTCTATAGGGTTTTATTTTCCTAATTCTTGGTTGGTCTCATGTTTCATCATTTAAAAACAACTTATTTCATTGTTTACCATCTGCCTAGTGATGTCCCCTTGTCCTTTTAATAATTTTTTTGTTTTGCAGAAGGATGAAGTTTGCTTGACCATTGATCAACTATCGTTTGATCTTAGCCACTCCCTGCCATCCTGCGATGACCCCACCACACCGTTTTGGTTGATCGCGATATCATAGGTGGGTGCCATGTGTCTTATTTGGTGAGGCCAAAGGTGATAAGTTTGGTTGAATGTCGATCAATTGTCATGAAATATTAATAGTTCCTGCCATAGCGTGATCAAAAGGTTCAAGCTTTTTACTGATCACAATATCACGGGTGGGTGCCACGTGTCTCATTTGATGACGCTGAAGGAATGAAGGAAATATTGTGGTAAATTAATCCAACCTTAATACATTAAAAGGAAGGTTACTAAGGTGTTCTTGAGGTGCACATGTTTTAAATCAATGGATATGCTATAATATTGATGAAAAATCTGCTCGACGGTTAATAATAAGGTTGGTGACTATGTTGAAGGAACAAGATCATGAATGCTAAAGATCTATGGTTTCCCACCAATGCGTGATCCAAAGTTGCAAGATCTTTACTGATTGTGATATCACAGGCAACTGCCATGTGGACAGCTGAAATTTAAATCTACATCAAATATGGTTGGAGTTGTTCCTGCAGTGCACGAGTGAGATTTAATGGTGGATGAGACATTTGGTGGCATGATTTGATCGAGATAAACTAAATTCTCCTATTTTATTTGTACCACAAAGCATTCAAGTATTTTGTAGAGCAGTTTCATAGCCGAAAGTGAAGTTGTGAATCTTTATAGCCAGAATTTGGGAATTCTGCAAACAAAGTTGTGAGTTAATTTTTGTGCTTCCTAGTCATTCTGCACTTCAATTTGGGAAAATATTTGTTGTGCTTGTCATTGAGCTTGTTGATAAATTTGTTAGGGCTATAGTTTAATTATAGTTGTGTGAAATTGCAGTCATTTGTTCTATAATTTCCTATCTCTGGTTAGTCCTAGCTATTCAAGTGTGAAATTGTAAAAAGACCGTAGTTTGTCCAAGATGGCACCGCCAAAGCAACATTTTGGCCAAGTTGACTATTTAAAAAGAAACATGTATGATGATTTCCTAGATCAATTTTTGATGATTAGTTCTAATGTTAGGGAAAATCCTGGGGGAAGGTTAGTATATAATTGCTCTAACATTGTCGATGCTAGGGTTCCTCTCACAGGCTTGGAAATGTTCAGATTATGGTATGGATAGAGGAATTTTCCTCACCCCTTTCCAAATGGTTGGATGTATGATTTGGGAAAGCTGGTGGTCCCAAAAAAATTCTCTGACATAGACTTACTTAGGGCAGTGGCTACAAGATATGACCCTGTCACATTGGTAATTAGGGATAATGATGGAAAGGTTCTGTTGAGTGTTAATAGAGAAGAGGTCCAACAGATTTTTGACTTGAGTGAACCAAGTGAAGACTTGTTTCCTATCAATCTTGAGGAAATGAAGCAAAATATGCAAAGTTGAAGTCTCTTTTTAGAGCTAAGTTGCTTCCACCTCATCTGGATAGGGCAGGAGGTTCATGATTTCATATCAGCCCCACTGACCAAGAACCTTTCAGATTAAATTATTTTGCAAATAATTTCTTGGCCACTTTCTATTCATTGTGCCAGAGTTTGGGTTTTAGTACTAGTGCAATGATTCCTATTTCATACATGTTCATGGGGGTGAAAATACAACACCCTAACTTCTCTATGACATATGACTTTTCTTCTTTCTTGGCTTAGAGGATACATGAAGGGTTGTCAAATTTGTAGAAAAATGATACTAACAGTCAATTCTTCTAGTATTCTATGCTAATGCATATGTTCTTGTTCAAGAATGTTGACTATTTCTCTAAGAAGATGGAATTAAGGCAATCGGTTGATGGAGAAAGATTTCCAATACAATTATAGGCTACAGATTTATCTTGCAATAAGGAAAGCACCAATTATGTGCATTTTGATAATTGTTTTGCTTCTAGATTGAGGGATAGATTCATGGTGAATGTACCCAAGATCCCTGAGGAATTGCATGATTTCCTTAGGCCAAAAGGGAGGAAGCCATAATTGAAAGTTTTCCATAATTGGGGTGACATTATCCTATACCCAGTCAACACTATTTTGAGAGTATATAGTTTTCAAGGAACCCCCCATATACTGCCATACAATATGCCACCAAGAGTGGGGTTTGTAGAAGTTATGTGGCAAATGGGTTGTATCCATGAGGACAACCTCATAGGGAGGGGTAAGGGAACATTTTTCCCTGATTATACAATGGTGTTTGATATTTCCTTTTCAAAAGGAGGCTGGGTGCATTTTGAGAAATTATTTGATGATTACCATTTGAGGTGTGGTCCAAAGCAGTAGCATGATCTTGAGGGTTTCTTTTCCCTTTTCAGACAAAGAATAAAGGTTGGAAAATTTGTGCATGAGTTCAAATTTCCTGAGGATTTAATCATAAATGAATTTGATCTAAATAGGTAGGAGTTGAACAAGGAGAAATGGATAGCTTATGATAAGCTATTAGATATTGTGCATAAGATGGATTTGAAGTATAATCCATTGTTGGAGTTTAATCCATACCATAAGAATATTGGCTTTCTAATGGATAACTTCAATGAAATTATGGGCACATTGAGGACCAAAAAGATAAATTTAGAACTGAGTCTGGGTGTATAGGAACAAGGTGCCAGGCCAATTGAAACAAGGCCAACATACCAACCTACAGAAAGGTGGCCTATTTATAGGAGGAAAAAGGATGATAGCAGTGATGAAGAGGAAGTGGATAGAAAAGGAAATAAAATAATGAAGTTTCCTTCACAACCAGGTCCAAAATTCAAAGTGCCTGGGGCAATTAAAATCATTGATTTAGAATCATCACCAAAAGATAGTCCCTCATCACCACCATCTGAGTCAAGCCCTAAAAGTCAAAGAATTGATCAAACATAAGAGGGTCTGATGGATGAAATTATTGTTACTGATAAGGACATGCAATTTGGTATGCTTTCCCCTCCTAGGCCAGCTGAATTGGTTCTATCTGATTTAGATATGAAAGGAAAAGTGTACAAGATGCAAGAATGGAAGCATGTAAGGAGTTTCTAGATGATAATACATTTGTAAAAACTCCTATATTCTTGCAATTGGTATGGAGGATGAAATTTGAAGAATATCAATAGAAATGTAAGAAGGGAAGAGAACTAAGGCTTGATAGGTCAGACTAGGATAATGAAGAGGAGGTAAAAGCTGAATTAATGGAGGACTTTAAGAACATCACTCCTAAAGAGGGAGGAAGAATATTGAGTCAGTTGGTGTGTTGATTTTGCTTGAATGGGACATTGTAGATGTTGTAGCATTTAATGATATTTTAAAGTCCAAGAATCCTTTGTAAGACTCTGAAGAAGAAGTCAAGACAACATTGCAAGATTCTGCCTTCAGTGAGGAATATGAAACTTTAGAAATTTGGGCATTGGCCCCTCAAGGAAGAAATTCAAATGTTATGGATATTAATCCAAATTTTAGAGGAGGATTAATAATAAAGAGAGCTTTAGATACCTCAACCATTAAGGCCACTAATTTGACTATGAATGTGGCCAAATTGGCCCAAAAGACTATTGAAAGGGAGGAGGCTGAAAAGAAGAGCCTAATGGAGAAGTATAACCTTTTGATTGAGGAATGCAATAAGATGAAACAAAGGAATGTTGAGTTGCAGATTGAGGTGGAAAGGTTTAGGTATAAATAGATTGGGGAGACATCAAGTGCTTCAAGGACCAGTACATTACCTTCCATAGTAGGGTCAGTGCCTACTACTTCTCCAATTGTTTCCACCCTAGGGTCTCCCAGTCAGAATATTTCTCTCACCCCTCCTTTAGAACAAATTGATGAAGAAAAAAGTGCTTTTTTGATCCTACAAAGAAGAAGCTCTTGTAAAGAATTGATGAATTGCAGACATCATTGAAGGTAAGTGAGGAGGGATCTCTTTCAAAGAAAAAAGAGATTGTTACTACTATCTTGAGGCATTTAAATGAAAAGGTTGATAGTAAATTGCTATCTATACATTCTTTATATTCTTTGTTGTTAGATGCAATAAAGAATATTGATAGGGATCAAGAAGTAGTGATACCATTGATTGAAAATTGGATCCCTAGGGCCAGTGATTTGGATGTTATGTATAAGGCTTCAAGGTATGATACAAATAATAGGCCCCAATCATTAAAGCCTACTCAAGTGTTGGTTAAATCATTGCAATGTTTTTAGACCCTACCAGATGATTTGAGTAGGAAGATCAGGGAATTGGTGAAGAATTTTAATAATTGGAGTAACACATTCTTACTAGATATAATTGATGAGCAGGGAAAAATTAGGTCACTCCAGCAGTGGTAGGATCAAGCAAGTGAAGTCATCAGTGATCAAATTAAAATAATTTGTGATGAGTCAGATTATGACTTGTTGGTGAGCTGTATGGATAAAATCATTAGTACTTGATCATTTTTGGAAGCTTTTGAAAGAGATGCAAATCAAGTAGTGATAAAATACACACCTTATAATACCAAGGTGAATGAGGTGATTAATTTTTACTGGACAACTGATGAAGAATACCATAAATGGGTAACTAAATATTTGACTAAGGAAGAGAAAAAGGAATGGACTACTAATAGGTGGCAAATCGGATGTTGTAGTTACAATGGTTTCCAGTTTTGCTTTGATGGCATTCTCGGTGCAGGTTTCTTGTGGTTTTTTGTTGTTGCATCAACTTTTCTCAGCTGACATGATGAACAAGAATATTCTCCAAGGTGATGGTTGTTGTAACAATTTTTGGAATATCACCAAGTGTGCCAACTGGCTAGTGGCATGTGTACTTTCTAGCCCGATGCTTGTTTTCTCCTTCATTTTCTATAAGAAAGATTTCAACGCCAAAAGTATGGGTTAGCAAGTTAGATAATTTTTGGTTAATTCTAGGTGAAGTTGCAGAGAAAATTGTAAAGTCCAATGGTTTTAGAGGGTAATACAATTTAGGTTATGAGTTATTCTATAATCGGTTTGAATTCATGGGGATTTAATGTTGTATAACAGTACTAGCATTTGAGTTGAAATGATAAATTCAAACTCATGTCTCTCCACTGTACATGCATATCTAAATTTTGAATAAGATGACTAAGGGTTGTTTCATTCATCTCACTATTGTGGTTTGTATAATCCTTATTTTAGCTTTAATTCAAGGAATTCATTAAAATGATTGAATGGGATTATAGGAGGATATGTTTTGTATAAGGATTTGATAAGTAGTATTGGGTGAGAATGCATACTGATGAAATTGTAATGCATTATTGTTAGGGATCTTATGAGTTATATGTTATGTATTAAATCTATCATAAACCTTTAGATGCTTATGAATTTCACTCCTACAATGGATAGATGGCACTGATCTAAGTTGTACTTATTTGTGTAGTTCAATAATTGTTTGTCTTTTCCTAGAGCTTGCTACAAATTAAAATTAATGACTATATTTTACTATGGATTGTGTTGTAGTTATCTCATGCTCCACATAGTTGATATTATTGGTGAAAAACCAATTTTATTTGATATTATCCTATTGTGTTGAGCTATTCAATGGGATTATCTGTTATGTGTTAATGTTGTTTATGATATTGGTGTAGAGGTTGTAAGAAGATTAAGGGATCACCCTCCTGAGTCTTGCAGAGCCCAAAGTGTAGGAGGATTTTTAAAGTCCTCGTCACTTGGTCTAGGTCCTTCGAGCTGCCCTTGATTGGAATTGGTAATCCCATAGGTAGATTATAAGACCAACTTGGTTATAGTGTAAAAAAAAAAACCAAAGCCCTCTACCTTTAACCCTAAACCCTAAACCATTAACCCTTAAACCCTCTACCCTCTCTCTCTCTCCCACTCTAAACTATAAACCTTTCCTTGTATTCTTTTATAATTTTCATTATTCTTATTTATTTTACACTTACATTTACAAATACAAATACATATACATTTACTGTTTTTATTTATTTCTCATGTAGTTTAATAGTTTGATCGATTTCATATTATATGTGTTGAAGACTTTAGAATTTCAATTACATTAATTTATGGATATGTTGTATCTATAACACTACAAAACCATATTCTCTTTGCATTTACACTTGCATTTATAAATACACATTTATATACATAGATATAGATTTCTTTAATGATATGTTGCATTTATTGTTCTAGGAGAGCATCCAGTAATTGCATATATTTACATTTAAAAATACATATACATACATGCATACATACATACATACATACATAAATACATATATATATGTGTGTGTGTGTGTGTGTGTGTGTGGGTGTGTGTGTATGTATATCATTTATATTCAGTGTTTAGAAACAACCCATTAGGTCTACACATGAATAGAAATTCATAAAATCAAATCTCCCATACAAGTTTTGTTGAAACCTAGGCTTGAACCTCTCATTTCACATGCTTTTCTTCACAAAATCTCGAGGACAATAACTATACCTTATTTATTTCTCATCCTATGCCCTATTCATGCATCCTACAATTACAATAGTATCCATGGGGTATCTTACACAAGCTACAGTAACCAAAAAAAGTGTAAGAGACCCTTTATATCATGTTTCAACTACAAAACCCTCAAAAATAGTGTAACCAAGCTGTATGCAAAGAAATGAAGCTTTCTAACTCAAATCAACACCTAACCCCTCAAATCAGACTCAAATAAAAGCTAACACATATCTTTATGACCTATAATTTATTTTACATCAAAATATGGCTGCATGTGACCATATAGTACTGCATAACAAGAAAAATATAGAAATTTTGAAGAAAAACATAGATTTTTGAATGTTAAGAGCTTGTATTTTAAATCCTCAACCATCAACAACCATTACAATGATCACTTTATTCCTTTTAAAGGCCTTTACATTTCAACCACTGAAAAACCACCTCTACAACTGAATTTTTAATCTTTTATGATCACATGAAACATAAAACACACTAATTTCAAGGTTGTTAACATCACTATTGAAATGTTTTAATTTTTTTAACCTTTCAAACATTAAAAAGTACATCATTAAATTAATTATGTAATGGCATAAAAATTAAAAACATCATGAATTAATTATGTAGCCACATAATTCAAATATAATTCCATCAAAAAAATTAATATCAAATAGATAATATAATCACATAACTCATACATTTCAATGCCATTGATCTTCTTCTTCATCCAACTCTTTGTTTGCATCATCCAATCGAGATTTGACACTGTAAGGATTGGTCATATCATCATCATCATCATCGATACCAGTTTTGATAATGTCATCATCCACATGGATATCATCTTCATGAACATTAACTCCTACATCATCATGATCTAGTTCCTCCTCTTCGACATCTTCATCAAGGACATCATCAACTAACTGTTGATCCTGATCATAATCTACATCATCTTCTAGTTCTTTTGTATCTTCTTCTTCCACCACATTATACTTTACTGGCCTTCCTCTTGGATCATGTCTAACAACAAATGAACAACCTAGTTTACTTGGAATCTCTGAGTAAAATACCTTCTCACATTGGCTTGGAAGAACATAGGGCACATTTCCAGCTCGCTTGATCAACCTTGTATTAACCATGGCAAATCCATTATCATGTTCAATAACAGTTCTCTTAAGATCATTTTCATTCAATCGTAGCCTGCACCATATGATGACCAACAAAATTAATCTAAAAGACTTAAAGTCACACTCAAGTATATCATCCAAAATCCCATAGTATCAATTTTCTAAGACTTCTTGATGTATGTCACTTCTAGATGAAACATTAGTCACCTGAAAGACTATATTTATACTAGAATCACAATTTTTTCTTCATGTCATCCAAAATTTTGATTCAAAATTTATGAGCATTGCACCACATAGCCTTGTGGTGTTTCACCTACAATATGTCAAACATGTAAAAGTTATTGCAATATCGTCAGTTGATAAACATATTTATTCTTGGCCGAATGTATGCAAAGAAAACAATCTCAACATATATATACATCAATATAATTAAAAATAATTAAATAATATGGGTGATTAATATATTTATACGTACCTATTTATCTCTTAAACCATATGCTAAATCAATTTCCTTTTGAGTGACATTGGAATCTCCATTACGATGAGCTTTTTTAACCAATGAAGCCACACCTTCCCATGTTAATGCACGACCAGATTGTTGACATCATTCAATCCATACCGTCATCTAATCAAGATTGTTGGTGAAGTAAAAATGTAGTGCATTCCACTCTCGACCAACTGTATAAAAAAAAATGAAATTCACAAACGATTTATAATTAGTTAAATACCACGGTATATGACCTTAATTTATAATTGATGTATATTGAAGATTAAAAATTAAATAAGTACAATATACACAAAAACCATATGTAAAATGTATTTCAATTAATGTCCATGACCATCTTATAATTACCTCTCACTTTCCTCAATCTACCTTTCCCCATCAGGTACTCCCCTTCAAATTTGTTAATGGAGTTGGGATCCCAAATGTGATCTACATGGATCTTTGCTACAAACTTAGGAAGATATTCACTAATGTATACCATGGTCTAGTATACCATATATCCCTCCACCATAGAACCCTTAGGATGTGCTCTTTTTCTAACCAAAGCCTTCAAAAATTTCAAATGCCTCTCAACCATCGACATTGACCTTGTGTGTAGAGGTCCACACAATTCAATTTCTTCAACTTGGTGTATGAGGTAGTGTTCTTGTGCATTGAAAATTGTCAAAGGTAGACACTTTTGCATTTCACACATTAGATGAGGAATTTTTCTCTTCCAATAATTTATATCTTCTTTATGAATTTATTTAGATGAAAACCATCTACAAGTGATTCAAGGTGCAAATATATTAATGATATTTAAAAAAATATGCAGTATATTACATAACAAGTAAAACAAATGGCAATTATAAGATGTATACAATGAATTGAACAAATATCGCTACTTACCTCATGTATTTTCCAAGATCATATATAACTTGCTTGAAATTGTTGTCAAAGTTTTTTGGGAGAGATAGACATAGAACATACTGCAACAATTATAAAATGATCTTTTCATTAATTTTCCAAAAGTAGTAAACACAATACACTGAAAAGTACATGCATTATACAAGTGTATATAATATACCAGAATAATTACCTTAATGAAGGTATGCTAATCATGCATTTTCATCCCTGACCCAAATTCACCTTTCTTTGGGGTAAGTGCACCAAGATGGTTCCGAAAAGGGGGCATAAATGGCCACTTTTTTTCTGAAATCAAGAAATGCTAACCTTGGATGTGAAATTGAGGATAGTTACACTCAAAAATTTGAGATGGAACAAAAACAAGAATCGAAGTGCTCCAAGTCTACTTTCTAAAATACTAATCTATTTTGAAAATGGTTGAGATTAAGGAGTTCAAAAGAGGGATGTACACAAATTGGTGTTTTTTTTGTTAGAAAAACATAACATAGCAACTCTTGTACGACCTGAGCACGGTGAACTTTTTTTCAGTATTTTTAAAATCGCTACGGTCAAAAGTTAGCTAATAGCATCTAGTTGATGCACAATTTTTTTGATAATTTTTTAATGAATATTTGATTTTTTGCTAATTTTCTAAGTGGGAACTTCCCAAAAAGCATAATTTTTTCCATGCTCCCCCTACAAATTTTGGAAATGAATAGATTTTTTGAAATTTTTATTTTTTAAAATTTGTAGAATGGAGTCTAGTTTCTAAAATTGTAATTTATTTGAAATTTTTGATGAATGGTTAATTGATAAAGAAAAAAAAACCAAACACTTCTTTTTGACAAAAAATATACATACTAAGAAAATAAATTATGGATAAAAGGCCTAATATTGTCATAAAGTGAAAAAAATTATGTCATTGGAAAGCTAAGAGAGAACTTAACATTACCCATGTGTTTGATTTTGTCGATATTGAACCAAATGCAATCCCGATGGTGAGCACGAACCCGATTATGTGAAAAATTGTAGAATTTGTAAAAAAACACGTCTCTGGTCATTGGGAATGTCATCCAATCCTTTGGGTTGGTATTCCAAGGAAAATACCAAAGCTAAGGCTCAGGGATTCCCAAAGAAAACTATAATGCAAGCACATTATAATGCGCTCACATTATTTATTAGTTTTCACTTTTTTCTTCTTCGTGGAACATATCTAGCAACACATAACATGCTCTCATTATTTCTTCCTTTAGTTAAATGCTAGTTTTTTCAATTTTTGTTTATATGTTTGTGTGTATATGTATTTTGGTGTGTCATGTATGTATGTATTCCTATACTTATGTATTTATTCTTATGGGAGAGAGGGTGAGAGAGGGTGGGAGAGTGTGAGAGAGAGTGGGAGAGTGGGAGAGGGTGGTAGAGAGTGGGAGAGAGTGGGAGAGAGTGTGGGAGAGTTGGAGAGAGTGTGGGAGAGTGTGGGAGAGTGAGATATAGGGTGGAAGGAAGGGAGGAGAGATTGGAAGAAGGTGGGAGAGAGTTGGAGAGTGTGGGAGAGGGTGGGAGAGGGTAGTTCATAGTGAGAGAGTGGGAGAGGGTTTAGGGTGTGAGGGCATGGGAGAGAGGAGAGAGAGAGGAGGAAGAGAATGGAGAGAGGTGGCAAAGGGAGATAGAGGAGGAGAGAGTGGGAGAGGGTCAAAGAGAGTGGGGAGAGGAGGGAGGAAGATAGTGGAGAGAGGAGGAGAGAGGGAGAGGGTTGAGAGTTGAGAGAGTGGGAGAGTGGGAGAGAGGGTGGAAGAGAGGAGAAAGTGGAGACAGGTGGGAGAGAGGAGAGTGTGAGAGAGGGTGGGAAAGGTGAGAGAGAGGGGAAGAGGGGTAGGTGAGAGAGTGAGGGAGAGGGAGGATGGAGGAAGAAGGGGAGAGGGAGAGAGAGAATGGGAGAGGGTT
>VDFB02056351.1:34790771-34894574 GCA_007258455.2 Sequoia sempervirens | reverse complement strand
AAAACCCTCAATTTGCTCATAAATATCTAGGTTTTTCTATATTTCACAACTCCAAGGCCTTCCTGATGCAAAGCCAAGGTGAAGATTAACTCATAACAACCTAATGTCAATTCAAATACTAATATAGACAAGGTGGAGCAACACAATAACCAACCTAATTTGATCAAATGCATGCAAAGAAACAACATTCAAAACTTGATTCTCCCAAACTGCCCAAAACAATATCCTTTGCTTTCTAAGTCTCAAAATTCATCCAATGGACCTATCTTTTAGAGAAGGCCATAAAAGGTACAACACATCATCCATTTTTTATCCACTCATACCCCAAATATAATTCCCAACAAATCACATAAGGTTCCCTTGCAACAGTACAGAATTTCAATAGGTTACCCTACCCGAAGGCTACTAGATTAGCCCCATTTTACAAAGGAGGTCCCTCTTAAAGACTCTTTTTTTACTCCAAACAAATGGACAGTCATTTGATATGTTCTAAAACAACAAAATCCATGGTTAGTTCCTAGACACAAACATTCTAAAGTGTTGTCTTAGAAAACCCTCCTTTTACATGCTAAAACCCAAGGGTTTATTGAAATTCATATGCCAAATCCTTTCCAGACCCCCACAAAGCATCAAACACCTTCCAAATATCTTGCACAAACTTAAAAGTTAATTATATCAACAAGTTCTTCATCATTTTGACAAACCCCACCATCTCGCCTTCAGATTCACAAGGAAAATTGACTTTTCCAACCCTAGGTATCACTCCTACTCACTCAAATGAATACACATGCACAAAATAGACCCCCAAAAATTTAACCCTACCTATTATGATCCATTCCACCAAATTACAATACCTATAGAAGGTGGAATGGATCAAGCTTGCATTCTTTGTACTCTCAAACCCTTAATTTTTGAGTTACACAGGAAGTCTTTGAAAATATACTCTAAAACCCACAAAACTAAATGGTTAAGCCTCCAATCTGATGGAAATCATAGTAGACTCACTCCACTATCATTCCCAATTCATTTCATGCCACTATCACTATACGGATTGTTTATTGCCAACAAAGTTCAGAAAAATAGGGAAAAACATGGAAACAACAAAAGATTTCATTCAAAATTTTAAATGGAGTCATTCCAACCTCCCTCCAACATTTACATGGAATTTTTTAAAGGCACTCCTACCTCTACAACTGCATAAAACCACCTTACAACTTCCCTTTACCAACTTTACCTTTCAATTCCCTTTTTAGTGCAACTTTGCATTTTTTTCTTTTTTTGCAATTTTTTCACTTTTTGACGCTAAAAATAACTTTCAACCTATTCTAATGACCTTATGATGGCCTCATCACACTACTTTGACCTTTACATTTCCATCTTATAGGTATTTTCATGTTTATGCCATTGAATGCTTCATTCCATCATATTGACAACATTTGCCAAGACATGGCAACTTCATAAAACTATCAACCTAACATGACACAAAACACTTCCTAATGGTCTTTTGAGACCTTATTACATCACGCTGATGATTACAAAGAAAAAATTCATCACTTGACCACCTAATGGTCCTAGTTGTCCTTGGTGCTCCTGCACCATACATCCGACCATGAAAGCTTTCCAACTCTCTTGGAATTATGCAACACCTTGACCTGCAACAAATCTCTGATGATCCTCCTTGTTCCTGCCATTTCTCCCTCTTTCCTTCATCTTCACCTTCAGCTTGGCCTTGTCCTTGAAAATCAATTCCTCTCTTGACTAATCACCTTGAACCTATACCTTCTTGCTATGTCCTATCATACATGGCTACATCCAATTGCTCCTAACTTGTTCCATGGTGTCACTTCCAAATAGTCCACTCTTTATCCTTCTTTTATTTTTCATCCTTGGCTTCACCTCCATCAACATGATCATCAAAAAAAGGAAGTAATAAAGCACTCCCTTCACTCTTTTCCTCTTATTCATCCTCTTCACCATCTACTTCAGGTTCTCCGATCTAGGATCCATTGCCACAACTACATACAGTTTCCACATCAGTATTTCTACCCATCTAGGACCATCCACTATCCTAGCCTCATCTTTTTCTTTCTTCTCCATTTCATTTGGAGATCCCACTCTGACCTTTCCTCTAGCCTTCACTTGTCCAACCTTTATAAACATCTCTTCCTTAGTCTCTTCCATATTTGAGTCATTCAAACACTTTGTATTTTAAATTAAACCTTTAATGGTGACCACACCTTCTACAAACTCTATCTCAGACCTTTCCTTTGCTTTTTTCCATTCCACCTGATGCATCACATCCTATGATCTCTTATCCTCCATTGAACTCTTTTCCAACACTATATTTTTAGGCTCTTTATCTTCTTGTCCCTTTAGTGGACCAATTACTGCATCTACCATGCTTTCCATGCACTTATCTTTATCCTCAACTATCATACATTCTTACATTGGCCTTTTATCTAGGCTCTTTGCAACTTCCATTTTTATGACCTACATCAAACTTTCTTTCTTGTCTTCTTTTTCTTCCCCTTACATGGGTTCTTTTCATCTAGACTTTGAATCAAATCTCCTTTTACCTCTGTATCTTCTGATTTAAATATCAATGTTTCTATAATGCTTGTCTACTCCTTGTCTCTCTTTATCTACAGGGGACACAACACTGCCCCTATCATAATTTCTTTATTCTTGACAAGCCCTTCATGGCTTTCCTCAATCCATCCACACTCTTTTACCTCTACCTTCTTTCCCTTTTCCTATGAGACCTTCTCATCATTTGTTCTTCCATCTTCTTTGTCATCAATCTGTTGATTTCCATCTTTCCCTTTCATTGGACAATCCATCTCTTCCACCATGACCTTACTAGGCCATTATTTCCTCTTCTCCATCTTGTCTCTACTTATCTTGCCTTTTTCTTGCATTAGGGTCTCTGCCCCAAGGTTCTTCACCTCACATTTCTTTTCATTAGGTCTGCATACCTTTGTTTTGATAGTATTAGACTATCCTACACCTATTCCTACCTTTTCTTGACTGAAATCAGTCCTTTTCTTCTCTCTGACCTACTTTGCAAACATTTCTAGATCTTGTATAAAGGATTCCCTTTCTCTTATCACTACTTCTCAATCCTTTTTCCTTTCTAACATTACTCCTTTGTCTACTTTTGCTACCTCAACTCTTTTCTTTATGTAAGTAGCTGCACCTTCACCATGTTTATCTTCCTCGTGCTCGAGGAACTCCTTCCTTCCCATCATTACTATCCTTTCCATTTTGTCTTGTTCCCTGTCATCTCCCTGCAATGGTGTTAGCTTGAACTTGATTCCATCTTTCACAATATCATACTTGAAAACAAACCACTTCAACTTCAAAAACTAACATTTGAAAGAGGTGACAGTTGGTCTCCCTTTTTAATAAACTTTTATAACCCTTCACTATTAGTTAATTTGACTTGACTTAGCCTTTTTGCACAGGTAAAATTATTCGTCATGCCAAAGAAATGAACTATTAAAAGGAAAAAACTAACAAATTATTAGCTCCAAGCCTTCAGAGATAAAGAGAAAAAATGGATGAGGGAATATCATGAAAAATAGAAATTGGGAACGATTCACAAAAGCAAGCCACATGAAGAGGACCCTCAACTGTCAAAAAGAGAAAAGAAATTGGTAGTACAAAGGGCACAAATGTGAAAGAGTCATGCTAGGGGAGATGTAGATACTATAGTTGGAGACACGCCCTCTACCACAAGTGAATACGAAGGGACACCATTAAGCACAAGTGAATATGGAGGGACACCATCTACCACAATTGAGCATGGTTGGACACCATCCACCACATCTAAAGTTGAGAGTACATCATCACTTGGATTTGATGAACAAGGTATGCCATCATCCCCACATGAATCTCAAAATTATGTATTATATTCCACCCTTGATCGAAGGTACACAATCTATCCCACCTCAATTAAATATTGATGAAATTTCTAATGTTAAACTGTATGTACCTAAGAAAACACCACCTAGAATTTTGCGTAGAAAGCCAAAGTTTTTCATTAATATTGATGAGGATATTTTGCAGGACATGGAAGGTAAGATTCCATAACACACTTGTAGAAGATATGTTGATAAGATTTGGAAAATGTTCTTTCAAAGGATAAATGAGACTAGAATATTTCAACTATTTGTTCAAATGATGTGGGGTTTAAAGTATAGAAACATCATGAAGACTCTTGGGTTGATAACATCAAATGCATCAAGTGAAAAAACTATTGTGAAGAATATAATGGATTCTTATGAGAGTGTGGGTAAGACCTTGTGCTCAAAGGATAGTAATGTCACCTGATGTTTCATTACATTGACTTTGGTAAGCTATCAAACAAAGAGATCTCTTCTCATTAAAAAGACAAGTGAACAAATGGGAATTAGTAGAAAAACTTTATCAAGAGCCATTCAAAGGTTAAAAAGAATTGAGGGCACCAATTCAAATGAATTATGGGAATTCTCGGGAAGACTGCCACATAAAGATAGAAAATTTGTTGAATCATTGAGAACACTAATTGAAGATTATTGGAAGAATAATACAAGGCCATCTCCGAATCAAAGGGATGTTGTAAGGAGAATTGGTAGTTGGAACCATGAGCCACATCCAAAGCATTTTTTGGATACAACTCAAACCCAATTTTTTCATAAATTTCTAAATTATTATCCTCAAATTAGTATTTCTCAAAGATTCTTCTAAATTCTTAAACCTTTTTATGTCAAGATAAATCACACACGCACTACTTGTTGTTGTAGACAACATATTGAATTCGCTAACCATTATGACGTTTATCATTCTATATGTTTATATTTGCATACTAATGATGTTTTGCAGGATTGTGGCATAGAAGCCCCACCAAAATATTCAAGAGAGTTCTTATCAAAAAATTTATATCAAATAGAGGATGGCCAAATATTATACAGGAGAACATGCTTGGATGGTTCATGCGAGCATTGCGGTGGCTTGCAACGAATGCCAATATGTCAACATATGGAAAGCACAGATGAGGTGGGGCATAAACTAGTAGATTTTGGGAAGTATAAAACAATGGAATATGCTACAAAAGATGGGTCTCAAGAAAAAATGTGTGATTTGGTTATTGAGAATATTCCAGTGTATCAATTTATGTCCATGTTTTGTGAAAATCTAGTGTATGAGTATGCAAGGCATACCCATAGAGCTCGATGGTTGGACACACAATTAAAGCTATGCAAGGAAATCTTTCTAGTAGGTAGCATAGTATCAGTGGTTGACTTTGTAGAGAACTACACTCTACAACCATAGTGTGAGGTATAGTCATAGTATTACAACTCCACACAAGTTTCGATATTTGTGCACATAGCATTCATTCATGCAACTGATAGTATAGAGGACCAAAGGAAGGTATTGAGGGAGTATCACTTTTATATTAGTGATGATCACACACATTCTCCAGAGCTCGTGCAAGGTTGCTTCCATATGTTCTATAGTGATTTGGCTCAGAGGGCCGTAGCATACAGTCGACATATAATATGGTCGGATAACTATGCAACACAGTTTAGGAACACGTGCATGTTCTACTGGTTGTGCAAGATGCATCTCACTATAGGTGTTCAACATATATAGAACTTTTGTGAGGCTAGGGATGGAAAGGGAGAGAATGATGATGCAAGATCATGCATGAAAAGAGAATTAGTATGAGAAGAGTTAAAGTATAAAGACAATGCAAAGTTGACAGATGCTAGTTCAATTGTCGAGTGGTGTAATGCTTCGATGGGTCTAGGTAATGAAGGTACGTCTTCAGTTCATATATTTTTTTGGTTGATGGATAATACTAACATTACACCATATGAGGATTGTTGTACACTAACAAGATCGAGTGAGCTACACTCTTTGCTTAGCTCAAAAGTAGGTTCATGGAGTATCGATACACATAAGATGGCATGCTTTTGTTCTTCATGTACAATGCAAGCTTGGAATGATTATGAGTCAGGGGAGTGGGTTGACAAATGGTTGACAAGTTATCTTAGACCACTTCACACATATCGCCCTCTGATAGCATTGGAACTAACATAGATGGAATCATCAGTCGACTTTGACCATGTATCAAATCTAGTTCAACTAGTAATATATTTACTTTCTTAGTTTTTCAAATTCCATATTGTTATCTTACTTGCTATTGTATTCCTAATGTTGACTAATTTTGAATGATTTTATGCACATATCAATGCAAGGAATGTTTATGCAGTTATTATAGATGAAGAAAATGAAGAGGGAATAGACTATTACTTGTGTCATTGTGTTGAGTCCAAAAATAAATTGGAAGCCCCAGTTATAGATGGAGAAAACATTGAATACCCTACATGCTTAGTTGTTGTTACTGGAACATGGCTTAGAAGGTACCCACATAAGAGTGTTAAACATCAGTTGTTTGAGGACTTTGACATGCATCATAATATTCTTCATTACTCAAACCTTGTTGTGGCATCCAATGTTCATTTGAGAAAATATGGGGGTAGACCTTTGAACAAGACCTTGTGGAAGGTCTATGAGTTTTTCCATGAGGCAATACTTGACACGATAAAGAGTAGAGCAGATCCAGATGGTTCATTAGATTAATTTTTAAGTATATGCACAATGGTTCTTATTAATTTATACTTGTATCCACGTTAATTTGTTTGATGCCAATGCTATCATGTCTTATTTTACTTTGCGTATCTGTAAGTAACCCAATAAACATTAAATGGTGTCCCCTTGCAGAAAAAGCACATTTATGAGCCATCCAAGAGAATGTCAGGCATAAAAGCAATGCAACATCCCTATTTTGATTATCAAGCCAAATATCAATTATAATTTTCAGCCATTACAAAAGTGTGTGTGAATCTTGGTGAGGAAATTTCAAGTTATTCATTTGAAGTTAACTTTACCCTAAGCACCTATGATGTAGACATTATAGGAGCATCTCAAATTTCAGGATATTCTAGATTCATGAGAGGTGTTGTGTGCAATAGGTATCTTGGAACTCATAGTGAAGATGTATGAGTAGGAGTGACTAAGTTGACATACTGCCATGCCTATATGTAAGTGCCTTCCATATATTTTCATTTCATTTCCATTTTGGACATGAGTTGTTTCTTTTTATTCTTTTACTTTGCCTATCTGTAACTAAACTAGTAAAAATTGATTGGTCTCTCCTTGTAGAAAATGCTGATTTTGGAGCCATCAATGAGAATCTCAGCCAAAAAAGCAATGCAACATCCTTATTTTGATGATCTTGACAAATCTCAATTTTGATTTCAAGCCATTATAAAAGAGTGTGCGAAGCTTTGTGAGGGAATCTCAAGTTTCTCATTTGAAGTTAACCTCTAAATGAGAACCTATGATGTAGACATTATAAGAGAATCTTGAATGTATGAGTGAAATTGTAAAATATCTGTGAGAATAGAGTACCTCAGGCATTGTAATGAGATTTACTTGTAATGACACTTATTGAAATAATGAAATTTTTTGTAGGGGCACCAAGATTATTGAGCAAATTTGGTTCACGAAAATATTTTAAGTTAGTTTTGTGTTATGATTTTTGTCAATTGAATAAGTTCATAACACATCCAAAATTGATTTATAATGTAATAAGTCATGTTATTTACAAAAAGAAAAGTTAGGCATGATTGGAAAGATGTAGAATCATTTGTAAGGGCTATTTAAAGCCTCTTGAAGGCTATTTAAGTCAATATTTGAATTTGTAGCCTTTTGAAGGAAAATGTTTGAATACGGTTATAAATGTTCTATTAGTGAGATTGATATTGTTAACCTTCAGAGAGTAGCAGTATTTACGTTGATGAAATTTCCTTTAGATGCAAGGATTCAAAGCACGTCAACCATGTGGTACAAATGATTAAATCGTAGAGATGATTTGTAGCAATGAAAGAGTTTGAAAAGGAAGAGAGAGATACACTAGTGACTCAGGAGAAACTTTAGTGATGCAGGGTCAAGGTGGAGAAGACTCAAACAAATCAGATTTTAGTAAATCAACAACCTTTGTTATTTCATTTGGCCATCTTGGAACAACTACCAACAAAACACTTCGAAACTAAACAATTTGGCTTAAATTTTAGAGAATGCCTCTCTAGGACCATCTCATCATCAATATAGTATCTACTCAAACCCCCAACACCATTCCCAAGCCAAACATACAAGGTTTCTTTGCAATTTCTTGCAGATCCTTCAAACTGCCCTACAAAAAGGCTAGAAAATTAGCCCTATGTTACAAAAAAACTTCTCTTTACACTTCTTGTAACCCCACAAGCTCATGGAATTTCATAAAATAGGTCACAAAACTCCCAATTCCATAGGTTTTAGAAAATCACTCAACCTCTAAGCCATAATTGATTAAAACCGTCAATTTTCTAACAAATACAAAAGGGTTTTTAGCATCTCATAACTCCAAGGCCTTCCAAACCTCACCAAAGCATCAAACAAGTTTTTTAGGGTCTAAACACACACTAAACCTTCACCTGCCCTTTAGACTCAGTAGATCTTGAAAACATCACTTTGGTTACTCCATCTCAAGCCAAAATTTGACATTCTCAACCTAAAACAACATCACCAGCCCTATAAATGCCTTACCATTATAAAAAGAGTTAAGGAAACTTGAAAACAACACATTGTAAACCTTTCCTCTGAGTCACAATTCACCACAATAGGAGGAAGGGATCCATCACAAAAATTAAAGTAAACTCAGACCCTATTGGTTTGTACAAGTTGAATAAAGAAAAATGGATTTTCCTTTCACTAAAACAACCAAAGGTGTATCAAAACAGATTGGTCTATTAGACCTTATTCAAGACAAAAAGACCTCAACATACTAACATTTACCAACTATCCTCCCAATTTACCATCAAACAATCACAAATTGAGGGTGAGGTGTGGGTGCTCCTGCACCCTTTAGCTTTAAAAAACAAAGTCAATTAGTCTGGAAGATGTCTGGATCGAGCTAGCATTTGGTGGAAGAGGAAGAAAGATGACTAGAACTCTAGAGGCACACCATACTAGATTTTGGTATTGAACCATGAGAGTAGAAGAGAGATCTGATATCATGTATCAAAACATTAAGCATGCATTATTCCAACCAATGGAGAAGGAGATGATTACTTTGCTTCATTTTCATTTGCATAAGCATATCAAGGCATGGGAACCAAGAAGACCAAGGATGTCGAGTTTTATGTGGAGGTAATGGATGTGGTCCAAAATTTAGGAGGGTCACGAAGGTAAATGTATGATCTTGATGAAATTGAGGAAGAACAACAAGAGAGGGACAGGAAAAATAAAATCAATAAAGAGTTTCAAGGTTTTGTCAAGCAAGTAAGAGAGCTATGGGAGCAGCCTTATCTAAAAAAATTTGAACTAGACATTGATATGAACCATTTAGAGAGCTTGGTTTTCATGGAGTTAACCTTGAGAGAGTAGGACTTGGGAAAAATGAATTTTATATGGCTATTGCTTTCAAATACTTCAAGTGGGATGTACTCCACATTGACACCATTCCTCAATCTTCACTTGATGGCATCAAGGAATGGATGAACTCCATGGTTATAAAGTATTATGAAAGCATAATGAACTTGTACTAGCATCCAATTTTGAAGATTATTACTCATGATTCAAAGCACATAAACCATGTGGTATAGATGATTAAATACCAAAGACAATTTGTAGCAATGAAAGAGTTTGAAAAGGCAAAGAGAGCTACACTGGTGACTTAGGAGAAAGTTTAGCTTTCAAAAAACAAAGCCAATTAGGTTGGGAGATGTGTGGATCAGGCCAGCATTTGGTGGAAGAGGAAGAAATATGATTGGAACTCTAGAGGCCCACCATACTAGATTTCGATATTCAATCATGAGAGAAGAAGAGACAGTTGATATCATGTATCAAAACATTAAGCATGCATTCTTCTAGCCAATAGAGAAGGAGGTGATTACTTTGCTTCATTTTCATTTGCATAACCATATCAAGGCATGGGAACCAAGAAGACCAAGAATGTCGAGTTTTATGTTGAGGTAATGGATGTGGTGAAAACTTTAAGATGGGCAAGAAGGTCAATGTATGATTGTTAACCTTGAGAGAGTATTTATGTTGAGGAAATTTCCTTTAGATGCAAGGATTCAAAGCACATCAACCACATGTGGTACACATGATTAAATCCCAGAGATGATCTGTAGCAATGAAAGAGTCTAAAAAGGCAGACAAAGCAACACTGGTGACTCGAGAGAAAATTTAACTTTCAAAAACAAATTCAATTAGGCTGGTAGACATGTGGATCTGGCCAACATTTGGTCGAATAGGAAGAAAGATGATTGGAACTCTGGAGGCCCAACATACTAGATTTTGGTATTCAACCATGAGAGTAGATGAGAGAGCTAATATCATGTATCAAAACATTAAGCATGCATTCTTCCAACCAATGGAGAAGGAGATGATTACATTGCTCCATTTTCATTTTCATAACCATATCAAGGCATGGGAACCAAGAAGACCAAGGATGTCGATGGTATTCAACCATGAGAGTAGATGAGAGAGCTGATATCATGTATCAAAACATTAAGCATGCATTCTTCCAACCAATGGAGAAGGAGATGATTACTTTGCTCCATTTTCATTTTCATAACCATATCAAGGCATGGGAACCAAGAAGACCAAGGATGTCGAGTTTTATGTGGAGGTAATGTATGTGTTCCAAACTTTAGGAGGGACAAGAAGGTCAATGTATGAATGGTGCAGGAGCACCATTAAGTAGGTTTTGTTAATTAAGGAAAATAAGGAGTAGAATATCATCAATTTACTAAAACCAACCAGAACTTGTACATTTGAAGGTTTTGAGTCAATAAGAATTGGATTTTTGGCCCATTCCTCTTTTTTTAGCCTCTGTAACTTGAGGAATGGGTCTGCACTAACATTATTAAGGTGTGGGAATGATGTGTTTGTGTTGGGGAGGTCTGAAAGTGAGATGGGTGTGAAACCCATGTGTGTAAAAGTGAGTTTTCTTTAAGAAAAATGGTGGTTTTGAAGAGTTAAATTGTGTTTTTGTGTAGGGCAGCGTTATTTTATGATTTTGAGCTTGTGTAGGGTATCAAAAACTTGTTTGAGTAATTTATAGGTTGTGGTTAGATTTGGAAGTATCATTTTCAATAAACCCCTAGGGTTTAGGCTACAATAGAGGGTTTTATGGTTTACCCATTGTACGGTGGTATAACTGAGATATAATTATGGAATTTGGAGTTTTGAAACCTTAGAATTTCTTCCCAAATATTTGGCAAGGTTTGGATAAGTTTAGAGTATAGACCCTTTATTCAACTAGATCGATCCCTTAAGGGTCCAAAGGGAAAAATGGCTGCAAACTTCAACACATGAGGTTACTCTGCATTAATCGCGGATGCTTAGAAAATTTTCCTATAATCCAATGGGATCATGTTGGGCCCTCTACAATAACCTCTCTTGGTTTTTGTTATCTCAAAGTGGTTTTCCTGCGGTGTCCATTTTTAGTCATGAAAAAGTGTCAAATGAAAAGTAGTGAAAAAGTTGCAAAGTGGGTGCAACTTTCGCTCGCACGCGCAGGACCAAACAGCATCGTTCCAACACATTCAAATAAGAATTTTTACACTAGTAATGGTCCTCTTCACACCCAAACATGCAGAATCACTTCGAACTATGTTCAACTAGATCGATCCCTTAAGGGTCCATAGAATAAGATGGTTTCAAACTTCGCATGAGGTTATTCTACATCGCTATGCTTAGGAAACTTCTCATCTAATACTATGGGATTGCATTGGGCCCCCTACAATAACCTCTCTCTTTGATTTATGCTATCTCATAGTGGCTCTCGCGGGTGCTTCAAAGTGCTTCAAATACCGATGAAAATGTCAAATGGATAGTTGAAAGCTGCAAAGTGGTGCAACTTTTATTTTGCAGCTCGTGTGACCAAATAGACTATTCCAACTCATCTAAATAGGTATTTTTACACTAAGCATGGTCCTCTTTCACACCCAAACACATAGAATCACTCTGAGCTACGTCACCGTGATCAATCCCTTTAAGGGTCCAAAGGAAAAAATGGCTGCAAACCTCAACATGGGATTATTCAGACACCGTGATGCTTAGAAAATTCTCATCTAATCCCATGGGATCATGTTGGGCCCATCTACAATAACCTCTCTCAGTTTTTGTTATCTTGGAGTGGTTTTCCCGTGGTGTCCAAATTTCAGTTGATGGAAAAAGTGTCAAATAGAAGCAGTGAAAAGTTTCCAAGTGGTGCACCTTGGCTCGCGAACTTGTGTGACTAAACAAATCCATATTCCAATGCACCAAATAAGGAATTTTTATGCTAGGAATGGTCCTCTATCACACCCAAACATGTGGAATCGCTCCAAGCTATGTTCAACCGAATCGATCCCTTAAGATTCCAAAGTGCAAAATGGCGGCAAACTTGAGCACACTATTACTCGGATAACGTGATGCTTAGAAAATTTTGGTCTAATCCTATGGGATAACAAGTTGGCCCCTCTAAAATAACCTCTCGCTTTATGTTATCTTGAGGTTTTCCCGGTGTCAAAAGTTTTAGTTGATGAAAAAAGTGTAAAATGGAAGAAGTGGAAAGTTGTAAAGTGGTGCAACTTTCGTTCTGCAACTCGTGTGACCAAACAAACTATTCCAATGCATCCAAATATGCATTTTTACACTAGGAATGGTCCTATTTCATACCCAAACATGCCGAATCACTCTGAGCTATGTTCAACTGGATAGATCCCTTAAGGGTCCATAGGGAAAAATTGCTGCAAACTTCAGCACGATGTTACTCAGAAACTGTGATGCTTAGAAACTTCTCATCTGATCCCATAGGATCATGTTGTGTCCCTATAAAATAACCTCTCTCAGTTTTTATTATCTCAGAGTGGTTTTCCTGTGGTGTTCATATTTTAGTTAATGGAAAAAGTGTCAAATGGAAGCAGTGGAAAGTTGCAAAGTGGTGCAACTTTCATTCTGCAACTCGTGTGACCAAATAGACTATTCCAATGTATTTGAATAGGAATGTTCATGCTAGGAATGGTCCTCTTTCTCATCCAAACACATTGGTTTGGCCAAAAAAAATTGGAGGGGGGTTCAGTTCGTTTTGGGTTCGTTGGTACAAAAAACATGTAAAGACAAAATATATATCTATGCAACCTAGAAGCATGAATTAGGATTATAATATCACATATCATCATATAAACAAAAAAACCACCATAAAATTGAATGTCATTTAAAACAACAAAATTGAAAAAAAAAATGTTTATAACCTGCAAAAAAATGTGAATAAAATCACATTGATTTTCGCGTGAAAAAAAACCATGAGACCATAGCTTGTTGCTTACTATTATGCTTTGATAGATTTTTTCCAAGAATCCATAGCTTGTTTGAAAGTGATTTTTTTAGGCTTTTATCCATAGCAGCAAGGCAGTGAATTGTTTGATAAAATGCTTTGGTAGACATGTATGAAAAATGTGGTAGCATAGATAAGGCAGTGAATTATTTGAAAAAATGCCTCAAAGAAATGTGGTCTCATGGTAATGGAATGGCATGATGAATGGCATGACAAGAAAATTTCTATGGATTGTCATGGCATTCCACCACCATTGAGACCACATTTCTTCAACGCTTTTATTCAAATAGTTTGTTGGATTGTCTATGCTATTGCTTATTATTATGCTTTGATAGATTTTTTCCAAGCATCCATAGCTTGTTTGGAAGCACCTATTTTAGGCTTTTAGCCATAGCAGCAAGGAGGTGAACTATTTGATAAAATGCTTTGGTAAACATGTATGAAAAATGTGGTAGCATAGACAAGGCAGCAAACTATTTAAAAAAATCCCTCAAAGAAACATGGTCTCATGGTGATGGAATGCCATGACGAATGCCATGACAAGAAAATTCTTATGGATTGTCATGGCATTCCACCACCATTGAGACCACATTTCTTTGAGGCTTTTATTCAAACAGTTCACTGCCTTTTCTATGCTATTGCTTATTAAATTATGCTTTGATAAATTTTTTCCAAGCATCCATAGCTTTTTTGGAAGCACCTATTTTAGGCTATTAGCCATAGCAATAAGGAGGTGAATTGTTTGATAAAATGCTTTGGTAAACACGTATAAAAAATGTGGTAGCATAGACAAGGCATCGAACTGTTTGAAAAAATTCCTCAAAGAAATGTGGTCTCATGGTGATGGAATGGCATGATGAATGCCATGAAAAAAAAATTGCTATGGATTGTCATGGCATTCCACCACCATTGAGGCCACATTTCTTTGAGGCTTTTATTCAAATAGTTTGCTACCTTTTCTATGCTATTGCTTATTATTATGCTTTGATAGATTTGTTCCAAGCATCCATAGCTTGTTTGGAAGGACCTATTTTAGGCTTTTAGCCATAGCAGCAAGGAGGTGAACTATTTGATAAAATTCTTTGGTAAACATGCATGAAAAATGTGGTAGCATAGACAAGGAAACAAATTGTTTGAAAAAATGCCTCTAAGAAATGTAGTCTCATGGTGATGGAATGGCATGATGAATTCCATGACAAGAAAATTACTATGGATTGTTATGGCATTCCACCACCATTGAGACCACATTTCTTTGAGGATTTTATTCAAACAGTTCACTACCTTGTCTATGCTATTGCTTATTAAATTATGCTTTGATAGATTTTTTCCAAGCATCCATAGCTTGTTTGGAAGCACCTATTTTAGGCTTTTAGCCATATCAGCAAGGAGGTGAACTATTTGATAAAATGATTTGGTAAACATGTATGAAAAATGTGGTAGCATAGACAAGGTAGCGAACTATTTGAAAAAATGCCTCAAAGAAATGTCAAAATTTCAGTTGATGAAAAAAGTGTCAAATGGAAGTAGTGGAAAGTTGCAAAGTGGTGAAAATTTTGTTCTGCAAATCGTGTGACCAAATGAACTATTCCAATGCATCTGAATAGAAATTTTTACACTAGGCATGGTCCTCTTTCACACTCAAACATGCGGAATCGCTCTAAGCTATGCTCAACCGGATCGATCCCTTAAGGGTCCAAAGTGAAAAATGGTTGCAAACTTCAAAATGAGGTTACTCAGACACCATGATGCTTAGAAACTTATCGTCTAGTCCAATGGGATCATGTTGGGCCCCTCTTAAATAACCTCTCTCATTTTTCATTATCTCAGAGTTTTTTTCCTATGGTGTCTAGTTTTGAGTTGATGAAAAACATGTCAAATGGAAGTAGTGAAAAGTTACAAAGTGGTGCAACTTCCATTCTACAACTTGTGTGACCAAACATGCTATTCCAATGTGTCCAAATACTAATTTTTACACTAGGCATGGTCCTATTTTGCACCCAAACACATAGAATTGCTCTGAACTATGTTCAACCAGATCAATCCCTTAAGGGTCCAAAGGGAAAAATGGCTGCAAACTTCAACATGAGGTTACTCAGACACCGTGATGCTTAGAAACTTCTTGTCTAGTCTGATGGGATCATGTTGGGTGCCTCTACAATAACCTCTCTTGGTTTTTGTTATCTTAGAGTGGTTTTCCCATGGTGTCGAGTTTTCAGTTGATGAAAAAAGTATCAAATGGAATCAGTGAAAAGTTGCAAAGTGTTGCAACTTTTGTTCTGCAACTCATGTGACCAAACGAAATGTTCCAATGCATCCAAATAGGAATTTTTACACTAGGAATGGTCCTATTTCACACCCAAACATGCGGAATAGCTCTGAACTATGTTCAACCGATTTGATCCCTTAAGGGTCTAAAGAGAAAAATGGCTACAAACTTCAGCATGAGGATACTCAGACACCGTGACACTTACAAATTTATTGTCTAGTCTTATGGGATCACGTTGGGCCCCTCTACAATAACCTCTCTCATTTTTTATTATTTCGGAGTGGTTTTCTCGTGGTGACCAGTTTTTAGTTGATGAAAAAAGTGTTAAATGGAAGCAGTGGAAAGTTGCAAAGTGGTGCAACTTTCGTTCTGCAACTCATATGACCAAACAAACTATTCCAACGCATCTGAATAGGCATTTTTACACTAGGCATGGTCCTCTTTCCCACCCAAACACACAGAATCGCTCTGAGCTATGTTCAACTATATCGATCCCTTAAGGGTCCAAAGGGAAAAATGGTTGCAAACTTTAGCATGAGTTTACTTGGACACTGTGATGCTTAGAAACATTTTTTCTAATCCCATGGGATTGCGTTAGGCCCCTCTATAATAATCTCTCTTGGTTTTTTTTATCTCAAGATGGTTTCCCGTGGTGTCCAAATTTCAATTGGTGGAAAAAGTGTCAAATGGAAGCAGTGGAAAATTGCAAAGTGGTGCAACTTTTGTTCTGCAACTCATGTGACCAAACGAAATGCTCCAACATGTCTGAATAGGAATTTTCATGCTATGAATGGTCCTCTTTCTCACCCAAACACATGGAATCGCTCTGAGCTACGTTCAACCAGATCGATCCCTTAAGTGTTTGAGTGTAGTATGTTGAAATAGGCTATTCCACCTATTGTTCAGGTTGTGTCTCAGTGATATGGGCCTGATGTGAGTAGGATAGGGAGTAGGAATAATAAAATAGAATTAGTAAGGGCATTGAAAGAGATTACTAATGTTGCCCTTGTTGAAAATTCAAAATTAAGGCCCCTTAAAATCAAGGCTAGAAGAGGTGAAAAGAAGAAATTGCTTGAAAATAAGTTAGAATAGGTTGGAAATAGGGTGAGACTGTGTATTTTGATGTGTTCAAAAGGTCTGCAAGGACAGGGGAGGTCAAAATTATGTTATGGCATGACATGCCCTAGTTGGGAAAATAGGGGTTTTGAATGAAAAAGAGAGGTTTCAGGGAGTAAACATGGGTAAATTCAATGGGTAACATAATTTGGTGGTCAATTAACTTTGTGCAAGAAAAATGAAGAGTGTTGGAATAGGTTTTGAGGTTCAGGTTTGGGGGTTCGGTTCGCCAGTTTGGCCAAAAAATTTTGGAGGGTGGTTTAGTTCGTTTTGGGTTCGTGGGTACAAAAAACATGTAAGAAAAATATATATATATATATCTATGCAACCTAGAAGCATGAATTAGGATTATAATATCACATATCATCATATAAACAACAAAACCACCATAAACTTGAATGTCATTTAAAACAACAAAATTGGAAAAAAAAAAGTGTTTATAACCTACAAAAAAATGTGAATAAAATCACACTGTCTTTCGCGCGAAAGAAAACCATGAGACCATAGATTGTTGCTTACTATTATGCTTTGATATATTTTTTCCAAGCATCCATATCTTGTTCGAAAGTAAATTTTTTAAGCTGTTAGCCATAGTAGCAAGGCAGTGAATTGTTTGATAAAATGCTTTGGTAGGCATGTATGAAAAATGTGGTAGAATAGACAAGGCAGTGAACTGTTTGAAAAATTGCCTCAAAGAAATGTGGTTTCATGGTGATGGAATGGCATGAAAAATTCCATGACAAGAAAATTGCTATGGATTGTCATGGAATTCCACCACCATTGAGACCACATTTCTTTGAGGCTTTTTTTCAAATAGTTCGTTGCCTTGTCTATGCTATTGCTTATTATTATGCTTTGATAGATTTTTTCCAAGCATCCATTGCTTTTTTGGAAGCACCTATTTTAGGATTTTATCCATAGCAACAACGAGGTGAATTGTTTGATAAAATGCTTTGGTAAACATGTATGAAAAATGTGGTAGCATAGACAAGGCAGTGAAATGTTTGAAAAAATGCCTCAAAGAAATGTGGTCTCATGGTGATGGAATGGCATGACGAATGCCATGACAAACAAATTGCTATGGATTTTCATGGCATTCCACCACCATTGAGACCACATTTCTTTGAGGATTTTATTCAAATAGTTCGCTACCTTATCTATGATATTACTTATTATTATGCTTTGATAGATTTTTTCCAACCATCCATAGCTATTTTGGAAGCACCTATTTTAGGCTTTTATCCATAGCAGCAAGGAGGTGAACTGTTTGATAAAATGCTTTGGTAAAAATGTATGAAAAATGTGGTAGCATAGACAAGGCAGTGAACTATTTTGAAAAAATGCCTCAAAGAAATGTGGTATCATGGTGATGGAATGCCATGACAATCCATAGCTTGTTTGAAAGCACCTATTTTAGGCTTTTAGCCATAGCATCAAGGCAATGAACTATTTGATAAAATGCTTTGATAGACATGTATGAAAATGTGTTAGCATAGACAAGGTAGTGAACTCTTTGGCCTCAAAGAAATGAGGTCTCATGGATGGAATGCCATGACAATCAAATGATTTTGATTGTCATGGCATTCCATCACCATGAGACCTCATTTCTTTGAGGCATTTTTTCAAAGAGTTCACTGCCTTGTCTATGATATTGCTTACTATTATTCTTTTGATAGATTTTTTTTTTGAAGCATCCATAGCTTGTTCAAAGCACTTGTTTTAGGCTTTTAGCCATAGTAAGCAAGCAGTTGAACTATTTGAAAAATGCTTTGCAGACATGTATCAAAAATGTGGTAGTATAGACAAGGCAGTGTTGAATTGTTTAAAAAAATGCCTCAAAGAAATGTGGTCTCATAGAATGCCATGACAAGCAAATGCAATTGGAAGCTGCTCCTAGTTATTAGTTATGCAATGTGAAGTGATTGCATAATTGCTTAGGTTGACTTTGTAAAAACTATATTGTAATTAAAAAATTTCATCTATAAGCATCTAGTTATTAGTTATGCAATGTGAAGCAATGCTTTGAGTTTGAAATATGTGCAATGCAATGTAATCAACGATATGAATATAAACTACAAAAATCTATTTTTTACAATTTATTAGTTAAACTCCTTATTTTATTTGCTCTTTATATCTCTATGCTATGGAAATGCCTTTAAATTATTTTTCAAAAGTTTTTAATCTCTTGTTCTACTTTTTTTTACCTTTTTTTTTAAATCTGATTTTTTTCCGATTTTTTCTAGACTTTTTCCTGATTTTTTCATAAAATCTTATACTTTTGGTTTGCTGATTTTTTCCCCCGAAATATTTTTGCTGCTATGGTATAAACACATATCTTTTTGTAATATCAAGGATAATTTTTGAAACTTCCATGCATTGCTAATCTAAAAGGAAAATTCTTTTTCCTAATCTGTATGCAACCATGCTTTTGACATTGTCAAAAAGAGCAAAGATGGACACCATCGATAATAAATATTTGTATTAACCAAATAGCCAAGTACACATACATCAATATATGTCTATATAAGTATAAAATATAGTTACAAAATAGCCATATAGGCTTACGAGAATGCCATATAAGCATACAATGTCAAATATATCCAATACAAGATATGTACAAAATTGCCATGTCTAGGCATACAACAAAGGGCTCTGGAATCAAAACTAATTTCTCTCCATGCTCTTGAAATATTTTTTTTCCCTTTGTTTGGTGATCCAATGGTGATAAGTCTGTCACTCATTTTGAATGTGCTCGAGGAGTGATCCTACTCCTCCTCCTACAGCTTAGCTCCTAGTGAAGTTTTAACTGTTAAAATAAGAAGTAAAGACATTAATATATATAGAAATTACATTATAAGAAATTATATGTTTAACAAAATAATCACTTATGGCCATCTCATGATCACTCTCTATGATGGAAATATTTGCATGTCGATGCTCACGCATGCTCAAGCCTTGTATAAACCATCCAAATAGGAATTAAACTATGAATCAATAATGGTTTGATTTTTCATGAGAACTAACATCTATAACAACAAATGTAAATTGAAATTTAGTAATTTTCCTCATACCTCCTCTATCAAAGCCATGGAGGATTGTATAGCGGATGAAACACTGATATCCATTTCCCTTGTAACATTTGTAAGTGTTTCCACAACCAACATCTGAAAATAAAACAACAAATTATTCAATCACAAAAAAGTTACAATAGTGATCCACGTCATGACTTATAATGTATGAGATCTAATGAACAAAATTTTGAGTACAAGTATTAAAATATATATTTCTAGTAGGCCTTTGCAGTTTGATAGGAAGACCAAGCATGATGGGGAGAACAACACATACTCCATTGTGAAGGATGGGAAGACTTACAACCATTCACCTCTCCTAGAAGAAGACAAGGCAAAGCATGAAGGGCCTAGTTTTTTGATGGTGGGTGATAAGGAGTTCATGAAAACCTTAAAGGAAGGAGGAGGAAGAGGATTCTTTCTAATTATGAAGCCAAAAAGTGAAGCAAATCTACCCACAAAGAAGAAGGAAGATGCACCAAACAAAGTCCAAGAGTTGTTGGAAAGGTACAAGGACATAACAGTCAATGAATTACCCAGTTCCCTACCTATCATTAGGGATATAAGCCACCATATTGATCTGATTCCAGGGGCTAAATTTCCCAATAAGGCTGCATAAAAGATGACACCTACTCAAAATGAGGAGATTGCAAGAAAAGTGCAAGAGTTGATGGATAAAGGGCTAGTGAGGAAGAGTTTGAGCCCATGTGTTGTTCCTAATGTCCTAGCACCAAGGAAGGATGGGAATTGGAGGATTTGCACTGATTCAAGAGCCATTAATAGGATCAAAATCACATATAGGTTCCCACTGCAAAGAATGGAGGACCTCATGGATTGTCTATCAGGAGCATCTTACTTTTCCAAGATTGATCTAAAGAGTGGGTACCATCAGATAAAGATCATAGAGGGGGGTGAATGGAAGACAACTTTTAAGACTAATGAAGGGCTCTATGAGTGGTTGGTGATTCCCTTTGGGTTATCAAATTCACCTAGTACATTTATGCACCTTATGAATGAAGTATTGAGACCTTTCATTGGAAATTTTGTTGTAGTTTATTTAGATGACATCCTTGTGTTTATCAAATCTAAAGAAGAGCATTTGAAGCACCTTGACATGGTACTAAGGAGGTTACAAGAGGAGAAGTTGTTGATAAGCATGGAAAAGTGTGAATTCATGAAGGAAGAACTAGTCTACCTTGGTTTTTTCATCTCCAATGGAAGTTCGAAGATGGATCCTTCAAAGGTGGATGCTATTCTTACTTGGACAACACCAAAATCCATGGGAGATGTGAGAATATTCCATGGACTTGCAAGATTTTATAGAAAGTTCATCAAGAACTTTAGCCAAATTTGTGCACCAATATTGGACACCATCAAAGGAGGTAACAAAGGTAAGTTTTCTTGGACCAATGAGGCTGATAAAGGGTTTGAATATCTGAAAATGAGAGTAGCACAACATCCTATAATTGTGCTCCCTAATTTTGATAATGTTTTTACCATTGAGTATGATGCTAGCAATCAAGCTATAGAGATTGTTTTGAGCCAAGAAGGCAAACTGGTTGCATTTTATAGTGAGAAGCTGAATGAAGAAAAGAGGAAGTATTCTTCCTATGATTCAAAATTGTATGCTATGGTCCAAGCCATCAAAAAGTGGAGGCACTACTTGTTACCTAAATAATTTGTTGTTTATACTGATAATCATGTCTTGAGTTTTTTGAATGCACCAGACAAACTCAGTCATAGGTACATGAAGTGGGTAGAGTCTTTGCAAGCCTATACTTTCACAATAAAGCATAAGAAGGGCCAATAAAATAAGGTGGCACATGCTCTAAGTAGAAGGGAACTTGTAGTGCAAGAGATGCAACTCCAAAGCATGGGGGTCGAAGCATTGAAGGATATGTATCATGAAGATTTAGATTTCGAGGTATACAATGTTTGTGAGTAGTATTTGAATTCTTTTCATGGTGAATTCTCTGAATTTTTATTGTAGAATGGTTTTCTCTTCAAAGGAATCCAATTGTGTGTGCATAAATTTTCAATGAGGGAGAATATAATAAAGGAGAAACACAGTGGGAGTCCTGGAGGTCACTTTGGCCTTGACAAGATCTTAGAACAAGTTAGGAGATTTTACTATTGGCCAAATTTGCAGGTGGATGTGAGAAGGTATGTGGAAGGTTGCACAATATGTCAAAGGGAAAAGGGAACTTCATCAAATGCAAGACTCTATCAGCGACTTCCCATTCCCAATAGGCCTTGGGAGTGTGTAAGTAAGGACTTTGTCTTTGGGTTTCCTAGAACCCAAAGAGGTTTTGATAGTATCTTTGTGGTAGTTGATAGATTTAGTAAGATGGCACATTTTCTTCCTTGAAAATGCACCAATGATGCATCTCATATAACTGGTCTCTTCTTTAAGGAGGTTGTTAGGATACATGGACTACCTTTAAGCATTGTTTCTGACAGGGATTCTAAATTCATTGGTAACTTTTGGATGACCTTGTGGAAGAAACTCAAGGAAAAAATATGTCCTTTAGTTTAGCATACCATTCACAAACGGATGGAAAAATTGAAGTGGTGAATAGATCATTGGGAAACCTCTTAAGATGCCTTACCAAGGAGCATGTACAAGCTTGGGATCTGATTTTACCATAGGCTGAATTTGCATATAATGACTCCATGAATAGGAGCATTGGTAGAAGCCCTTTTGAAGTAGTCTATGGCATGAACCCTAGAGGGGTTTATGAACTAAGAGATCTACAAGGAGTTTCTAAGAGAAGTGCTCAAGGTGAGGACTTTGTTGTTACAGTCAGGGATATTCATCAACAAGTGAAGGAAAACCTTTAAAAGAATGTTGAGAAGTATAAGGAAAAGGAATATTTAAAGAAGAGGAATGTCTAATTCAAGGTTGGAGATTTGGTGATGGCACACTTGAAGAAGGAGAGACTTCCAAAATGAAATTATACCAAACTCATGATGAAGAAGATAGGACCTTGCAAGGTGTTCCACAAGTTTGGCCAAAATGCTTATGAAATAGAGCTACCTCCTAGGGTGGCAATCTCTCCTATCTTCAACATTTTTTACTTGTATCCTTTCAAAGCTTTTGTGAATGCAGGTGATGGAGTAGGTACAACAACAATGGAGGATGAAGATTGGGTGAAGGAACTACCCCCCAGCCAACCTATGACTCTTGAATGCATCCTAGACACCAAGGAGACAAAGAAGACTAGAAGGAAGGTTTACAAGGAATACCTAGTCAAATGGAAAGGTATACCTAAAGAGGATGCAACATGGATGTTAGAAAATGATATTAAACAGCTTGGAACTACTATAGAAGACCCGATCTCAAAGAGGAGTTGAGATCTTTTTCTTGCTTGGGAGTATGGTGCAGGAGCACCCATGGGTCTAAGGGACCTAGAATAATTTGTCATGTTTTTTTTCTTGGTTTATGGATGGAATAAGTTCTTATGGACCATTTCAATGATTTTTAGTAGGTCTTCTAGGTTTTTGGTTTAATTTTTGGTGTTGGTGACCAACTTCTTTGTACAACAAGGTCTCCATCCTCCTCTATAAGTCTAGTGCATCTTGGAAAAATAAGGAAAAAGGATTCCTTGCTATATCTAGACACCTTAGGGGAGTCACCTTACTTTTTGACAAGGTTTTAAATTCCTTTGACACATTTTGGAAGGCTCTTTGTGGTCGAGTTGGTAGAAGTTGCTCACATTGCCTTAACTAGGTAATTAGAAGTCAAAGCATGAGATTAGTTATTTTCCAACGTCTCTCTTTTCAAAAGACAATTGAAAAAAGTTTGGGGGAGTTTGTAAGACTTTAAATATGCCTCTCTTGGTCGAGGCAAGGTTGATGTTGATGTTTTGAAGTTTCTATAAGAAGTTTGTTGTTTTTCCTGTGTTTTTGTGAAGAATTTGTTGATCCCGCACTTGGTATGGACTATATGTGCACTTTCATGCTCTAAGCCCATAATGTTTGGATAGGTAATTGAATAAGCTTTCCTTGTGAATTTGAGTGGTGAGATTTCATTGAGTATCAAGGGAAATATTCCAATTTCTCTATCAAGTGGTCTGAAAACCCTTAAAATCAAGGTTTTGGGTGAAAAATGTATATTTCTTCCATTCCCACATTGTAAAATTTCTAAATCTTAGTGGGATGGAAGATATAAGGTTGTACTATCATTTCCTCAATGTTTTGGAGAATGAAAAGCTTATTGTTGGAAGTTTTGCATGAATTTTGGCTTGACATCTCTATGTGGCAAGCATAATTGACAAGCAAAAAAAATGAGTTTTTTCTTGATTTTGAAGAATCTATTTAAGAGGAAATTAGGAATGGTAGAAATAGGTGTGGAGAACTTGTAGGAGTCTGAATTTTGGAATTTGGGTGAAGGGGAGAGCCTAGATAGTCAAGACGTAGGTGCAGGTCTATGAATTAGGCCTTTTGGAGTAGCGGTAGAAAGGGCCATTGTGAGTGATGTTTTGATAGTCAAGAGGAAGGGTTTTGGAACCTTGTAGGGGTCCATCTTAGGGGTCTGAATCCATAGGTTTGGTGTATTAATAGTCTTCCTTGTGTTTTTTATTTTAACTATCCTATCGGGAAAGGGCTGCAAGCCTTAAGAGAGAGTGAGGTCTAAGTCACCATAGTGATGGGTGTTTGTTGAAACCTAAATGCTAGAGGGTTGTTAAACCTTGCTTTGAATTAATGAGAGATGATCCAATTTTTTTCAAGCTTTGTGATTGGTCTGAGTTTTTAAAACTACGTGTGTGGGGTTGATCTCTTAAAGAATAGTGGAGTTTAGGACTCATGAGAGTATTTGAGAGAAGCATTCAATGGAGTGATTTTTCCATTTGTGATTTTGAGTTTTCCTTCCCTACCACTCTGCATCATTTCTAAAGCTTATGCAAGCTATTTCCATGGTGTTTGTGGTGGTGGTAGGATTATTTAAGGTTTGTAAGTACCTTATGCAATAAACCCTCCTTTGTAGGGCTTGATTTGTGCATAAAATAAGCTTAGTTAATAAACATGATGTGAGTAATGTCTTGGGAGTCAGATGAAATGATTGAGGCATAAATGGTTGATTGTAGTATCTTGTTCTTGAGGAACTAGTTGGCAAAAGTGAAAATTTGGTGAGTTGTTTAAGGAATTCAAAGATTCAGAACTCTTTATCAGGTTTTTGCTTTGAATTCATATAAATTGATGATGACAAAGGTGTGTTAGGATCTGATGGATATAGGTAGTAACATGAAAGATTAGTTTTTGGTTACTTTTCCTAGGTAAACCAAATTGAGTGGAAGGGTGCCTCAATGAATGATGAAAGAGTGGATTGTTTAGTGACTCTAATTAGGTTTCTTGTGCATGGATCAATCATTTTTGTTGATAAATAAGATGTTTGAAGCTTAAGGATGATAAGAAGTATTGAAATGAGTTGGCTTGTTGTTTCCTTCTAGTTTACAAATGAAACAATGTGATTTTTGATGAAAAGAGAGAAATTTTAGTTTCTTATTCAATTTGATCTTCTCTTGATTCAATTGAGTTAGATGTTGGTGCAAGAGAACCTAGGTCATCAAATACTTTTTAATTTTGCAAAAGGGATGAGTGTTCAAATTTGTATTTAGTCAACCACAAAAGGTCATGGAAAAAAGATGTAAAGCATGTTCAAGGTCATATGAGGTCTTATTTGAATGTATTTAAGGTTATGGGTAAGTTCTAGGTGGTCAAAGTGGGAAAATGCAAACAATGCAATAATGTAATATTGTTAAAAGTTGTTAAATTGACAAAAACAAGGAAATCAGGCATATTAAGGGTTACAAGGGGTAGTTTCAACCAATGGAAAGATAGTTATGGAAAAGGAAATATCTTTAAAAGGCATGTAAAGGAAAGAAAAAGTAGAAGTTTGTGCTCTTGTAATTAGATTTTGAAATAAAAATTCCCTGTCTCTGAGTTTGCAACATTACTCTGGATTGTTTTATTTTCTTGTGTTGGTAATTTAGGAACACCCAAAATTAAATAATAGTTTGAATACATGTAAAGAGGATTTAGTTTCCAATTTCAAGAGTTGTACTTGGTTAGTTTTAGGAAACAAAAGAATAAGAGGCAATTTTCAGTACTCAATAGAGTCCTTTTAGAAGCAAGTTTGAGAATCCAATTAGGTTTTTCTTCACTACTCCACAAATGTAGGTCAATTAAATTGGTGGAGTAGGTTAATGTTAGGATGTTTTGCATTTTTTGATGATTTTAAATGTAGGGAAAATAAAGAATACCATGGAAAAGTTGCTGCTACATTACAAAATTGAGGATTTTCCTATACAAAGTGATGCTACAATCAGGGGTCATGAATAAATAAAGTGTGCAGAGGCTTGGAAATGATGTAGAAGGTATTGGTAGACATAAACAATCATGTTTCAGGTGGTGTCCAGAGAAATAGAGGTTTGCAAGAGTATTTTTCACAAATCCCTCCTTGATTTTTGCTTTTACACCCTATAAACGAGGGTTTATTGGATTAGAAAATTTTCATGGTTTTCAATCCCTATAAATGGTGATATCTTGAGTTATAAGACATTCTTGAAGACTTTTTTGAGGTTTTGAGTGATTTGGAATGGTTTTGAAGGGGTCTCCTTTGTAAAACAGGCCTAATCTACTAGCCTTTCTTCAAAGGACAGTCTAAAATCTAATGATTTTCTTTATGTCAAATGTCTAAGAACTTTGATATGTTGTGATGTGCTAGAAAGTGTTTCTAAATGTGCATTGAGTTTTTTAATAAGCTTTGAGATAGGAATGTAACTACCCGATTCAATGGTTGACAAACCTACTAGAGGAATATGATATTGTCTGATCAAAACAAAGATGTTTGTTTAAACAGTGGAAAGGATGATATTGAGTGCTTGGTAACTATCAAACTAATGATATGATTGATGCTACTAAATTTGGTTAAGGTGTAGAAGACAAGTTTGGTGACTTTGATGGTTGGATGGGTGAGTATTATGAAGCCTTTTGAGCAAATTGGTGATTAACCACAAGATGATAATCAAGATTTTGTTGTAGCATGAGTTTGTAACTTGTAAATAGACTATTGTAGTCAAAATATTGTGAGTATAGTGCTTGATAATGGACTGATAATAGTGAGGTATGGTTTAGTTGATTTGTTGCCTTGGTGAATAAATGAAAGGATGAATTGTTCAAGTGTCAATAATTAGGTTTATGTTGTTTTTATGGTGGTTGAGAATGATATGAATCTAATTGATTAAGTCAAATTTTTCTTTAATATGGTTTTTGCTTTGAATGAGTCAATTGGAATATTGATTAGTGGAATGATGAATGATGGCCTATGGAATGGCTAAGAGAATTTGAGTGGATTTTGGTTGAATGAAAAGTATATTTCTAATGAAATTATATTTGATCTTCTCCTGATTCTATTTGGGATTGAAATCCCTTGAAGAAATGATGTTGATTGTGTTTTTTGGATGCTCTACATCAGATGTACCTTGATAATTGAGTTTTTTGATATGATGCTCTACATCACTAACTACCTTGCCTATGCTATTGCTTACTATTATGGTTTCATAGATTTTTTCCAAGCATCCATAGTTTTTCATGCTGGTGCACCTTTGTAAGAACATGCCTCCATGTGAAGTAATTGCATCATGCTGCTTATGTTGAATTTCTAAAAAACTATATTATATAGTTGAAACTTTTTCATCTATCAACATCTAGTTATTAGTTATGGAATTTGAAGTAATGCTTTGAGTTTGAATGGTGTGTGATGCAACATAACCAACAATATGAATATAAACTACACAAATCTATTAAGTAGAATTCATTAGTTAAGTTCTCTTTATTCTATTACCTTTGTGTATGTTTGAGTGAATCCACTGGCACTAGGAGGTGTTTTCTTGAAACTGCCAATATTAGCCTATTCAACATCCAAAATCACATGTATTAAAATACCTTTCGTAAAACAATGCTATTAACATGTAATAAATTTATAATTTTTTACTAGATACATACCCCACTGATAGGTGTATTGCAGAAATAAGTAGGTGGAGGACCAGTCTCAACACTGTGACCCTACAATTTTATTAAAATAATAAAACTAAGTTAGTCATGCATTTTAGAATCAAAATTTAATAAATTAAATTCAATGAACATGCTGACTTTTACCTAACTATCAATGCCATATGCATGATGCAAAATGTCAAATGTCCTCTTCATCCCCATAGCAACATACAAATCCTATGTAGCAGCATATGGATCCTGTGTAGTAGCATATAGATCCTACATAGCAACATACAAATCCTTTGTGTTGGTGGGGTCATATGAACAAGTCACCCTGTAGGATTGACACACATGGGTTCAAAGGCCACCACCCGAAGACTCCCATGGATGGCATTGTACAATAGGGATAGTATGATGGATGACACTCTGAGTCAAAGTGTTGATTGCCTACAATATCTCTACATTGGCACTCTCCTTCGTAATGACAGGCATAACAATGTGCTCACGAGGTGGCCTAGCGAGATTTTGTCTCCCTTGCCATGTAGGATCTAGCTATACATTGGGCCTATCTTGAGCTGACCCCCCACCTCTCCCCTAGAACTCCCTCATATCAAAATAATTTTGGATTTAGCTCAATCCAAACTCATCATATAGTTTCCTAAGAAAATATTGGGGGACTTCACAATTGTTGCACGGTGGCTAATCAAAGACCAAGTACCACCTATCATAAAAATGGTTCCTAATCTCTTGGTGGTGGCACCAATGAATAGGAAACCCCTTTGCATTGAGGCTAATATTTTGATTTGTTCTAGGGTAAATGAATAAAGAGTATAAATCACCTTTAGTAATTTTTAAATCTTTTACTTGTTTATATGATAGTTTGTCTGCATAATATGCCCTAGCTCCCTGCCTCCAACCTTTCCATCCCTTTATTTGTTGGGTTATTGAATCTACATTTTTTAACATCTCTTTCATTGAATTTGCTATTGTCATTCTTTCTGCAATTGAAGCATTTGGATCACTCAACCTACTGATAAGATCCTCAATTGTCTTTTTTATTTTCAATTTCACTCCTCAAATTTTGTTGAGTGCTAGGATAGTTTTGAGTGATTGGTGAGGGAGGTTGATTTTGTTGAGGAGGATTTTCTTGTTCTTCTTGTTGAGGATTTTTAGGATTTGCAAGATTATTTGCATCTCCTACAAATTAAAAAAAAAATCAAATCTAACCTAAAACAACAAAATCAACTTGAAACTAAGAAATTCAAAACAAATAGCAAACAATACTTACCTCCTGCACCTCTTCATCATTGTGGTGCCATCTTTGCAAATGAAAAGCAACTACTGTTGATGAATTTTGTAGAATGGCTCCTCCTAGAATGTGAGCATGAAAATGAGGGTTTTTGGCCACGGGGAGAGCAAAAAAACAAAGAAGAGAAAATGAATAGCTTTCACTCTTTTTTTTGCTTTTAAAATGCCATAACATGAGCATGTTATAACACAAGCGCGTTATTACGCCCTCATGTTATGTCATTCTCAATATTTTTTTGAAGTTGGCCACAAAAGTGTAACCCAACTTCATGCACCCGCCCACCTATTAGGGATCCAAATCTGCACCCTAATGCCAAGCTGTGAATGAACTTAGCAAGTTTGGATGTAACATGGGACTACTTTCAGGTTGTGGGTATCCTATTCGAAAGTAGACCTCCATATTATGGGTTGGCTTCCCCTTTTGATGCCACCTAACTACTAATTTCTAAGGTAAAGGGTGAGAATTGCATGAAAAATGAACCTAATATTGAAAATATCTAAGGTGATGCACCAAAAAAACTAGGACCTAATAACAACCTATTACATTCAAATCAATATCATAAAAATTGGTTTACACAACTCATTTTCAAATGCAATTTACATAAGTAATTTATAAGGAGGTCTCTAAACAGGGCTTTTAGAAGGAAAATAGAGGTTTCACAACTAACAACACTATTGAATAACACAACTTATAACCTGTTAACATACATTTTCTACTAAAAAGATGCCTAAACATGAGACAGGTTTGCAAGGAAGATAAATTTTCACAAGACAAACTAATCAATCATTAACAACATACCATGAAACATGAAATGAGAAGGTGAAATTCTCTATTTTATTAATTCAAAGTGATTACTATATCACAAGTCCATTTGAGTTACAATACTACTCCATGATGAAAAATAGCTCCAAAAACAAAGCTATCCTATTGCTGGAAAGAAAGAACTAACTCCAAAATTCCCAAAATGAATATACATAAGCAAAAAGATCACACAAATCTCATGCCTACCCATCTAGAAGTTTTTGGTCGGATGAGGCACAAAAGCCAAAAAAGAACCTTCCAAAATCACTCCAAAAGGCCTCTAAAATTGTGAAAAGTCAAGCTCAAACTCAATTCATGCCAAAAGTGTTACAAAAATCCCTCCAAAGTAGCACATGTTTCTCCAAAACAATCAAATGCTTCACCCCCACACTCTCCTCATGTTTGCAAGCCATCATTTTGTCTCCCAGCTTTGACTCATGACTCCAAAAAGGAATTAAAGATAATAACTTGATTAGGTGATTTACAATACACCACTCAATCAAGTTATTTTACATTTCAAAGAAAAATATAAGAGGACCCACCATAAATATTAGATTACATTATATTTGCATGTGAATAATATCAAAGTGATTAGAAAATCACCTAAATGATATTTTTATAGTTTGAAACAAAATGTATGATCTGTATATGGATCTAGACCATTTGCAGAATTGAATGCTCAACTTTTACAAGATTTATCCAAGTTAATCAGAACAAAATTAACTCATGGAAATAATTACAATAATTAAAATGACAAGGTGATAACAACAGAATGAAAGAAAGTGAGAGAAAGAAAGAGAGAGATGCAACAGAGTTTGATTATGGAGTTTGCCACAAACGTGACTACGTCTCCGGGTTGGCTCCAATAGAGTACGATCGATCTGATTAATCTCCAAAATCAAGTACAATGCACCAATACCATTCCTTCAAGCACTTCGGTAGCATAACAAAACTTCGACATACAAGAATGGCTAAAAAAAATATCCTTACAACTCTTCTTTCAAAACACCTATCACCTGTTTCTCTAATTTGCAAAATCTGAGTTTCACACTTGAAAATTATGAGTAAAAAACTCACTCACACTCTCCCCTTTTATACATAAAAATAACCCAATTTGGCCCTTAACCAAAAGATTCACAATAATCCCCCATATTTCCATTTTTACATATAAACCCCTATTAAATCCCCTATAATTATTCTAAGCCCTTTTTATTATTCATTTTGGGCTTATTGTTATTTGGGAAAGTTTTTTGGTTTATCCAATAAAGGATTATTGTTATAGATTAGGGGAGTTGTTTTTAAATTAAAATCATTTGGCTTTGACATCTCTAACAAAACCAACCGATACCCTTATAAAACTAAGTATATTCGATGGCTTACCAGTGATAAAAGATTTTCTTATACGGGTGGTTGGAGGTTCCAACCTGGCCGCTTCCATTTTAACCACAAATCTACGAATTTAACTTAAAAAAACAAAATGGCCACTATACTTGGTTAACAGCCAACAGTTTGGTGGAATGGCCACCCGGTGATTTCGCTCGCAGGTGGTTGGGAGTTCGAGTCCCATGCCAGTCGATAACAAATTTTTACTCAACAATATAATAAATTCTAACAATAGAGGTGGAGCAATTGATGGGCCATGTCTCGCACCAGGAGGGTGCCACATGGCGAACACTGATTGGACTTTGCAGGTGATGTGGATGAAAATTGTTGCTGACTGGGTGATGACTGTGCACTGACTGGCCAATGACTATGTGTTGACATGTCTGATGATTGGCATACGGATGCCACGTGTCAGTTGCTGATTGGATCCGTATAGTGTGACTTGGATGCCACGTGTTAGATTTGGATTGGACCACTTCACTATCTATACGGTATGAAATGCTGATGTTAGCATCTATATGGGCAAAGTCAACCCTTCATAGCACAATCTTTGACTGATGATATCTTGTGCATATGATGTCAAATTTTGATGGAACGAGTTGCGTTGGAAAGCTTGCGACGAGCTCTTCACAACGATGCCAACTTCAAAAAATTTTGACGACATCATTTTTTTTGCTTCCTAGACACCCCCTGATCTTAGTTTGACCCAAGGTTTGACTGGCCATAACTTGCACAAACGGACTCCTTTTCACTCTGTTCAAGTTGCGATGGAATTAGGATGTTGAGCTCTTTCTGATGGTGCTAAAATCTAGATATTTGGAGACACTTCAATTTTTCACTAAAAATATCCACTAGATCAATGTAAAAATATAATTGTTATGCCTTGCATAACCACCCTATTTTTACTTTGGAACAAAATGGGTCCCCCTTTTCTTTTGTTTTCATCAACTTTGGTTGTTTGGTTGGGTCTTAGGATTTCTTTTGTTTTCCTCCTAAGTCTGTCTTCTTTTTTTTCAGAGCCTAGTCCAGAGCTAAATCTAAACAATGAACTCTTTCAAGGTTTCTGGTTTAGCTTCCATCCCAATTTTGACTCCGCTTTTCTTTCATTTCTTCATCGTTGGTCATTTTCCTTTAGTTATGTATCCTATGCCTTAGGAATTTTATTTTTTACCTTGGGAATTTTTTTTTGTTTTGGTGGACACGATTCCGGGACTGAAACCGAACTAGGAATTCCTTCCAAGCTCTAATTTTTGTTCCTTTCCTAGTTTCAGGTCTGCCTCTTTTTGTTTTTGCCTTGGGAATTTTCGGTTCTGATCTGGCAAACATGGAATCGGAACTGGAACTAAACTCTAGAACTTCTTAAATTTCCAATTTTAGGTTCCATTCCAGTCCTGGTTCTACCTATCTTGTTCTTTTTTCCTTTGTTCCTTATGTTTTGTCATGGGGTGCCTTCTCCCCTTCTTTTTCTTCCTTCTCATCTTTTTCTTCATCTTTTTGAGTGTTGTCGAAGGTGGGATCAGGACAGAACCCAAACCTAAAACTTTGAGAAGGTTCAAGGTTGGATTTGGTTCTGATCTTGGTTCCACCAGGTTTGTTTGTTTTTCCTCTGATTCTGATCACTCGGTCGGTTCATCAGGTTTCGTTTCTTATGCATTATGTTTTGCGGGGTCAGAGCCGGAACGGTGTGATGAATGTGAAGTTTACAAAAGTTTTGTATTTTTTTCCCATTCCAACTCTGGTCCCAGTTCTGGTTTCATTTTGGTTCTACCCCCACCTATTTTGAAGGTAAGTTTGTCTTTGGTTTGGATTTGGTTCCGCCTCCGCTAGAGTTGGGTTTCTTCTTGCTAGGGATATATGAAATAGTAAGACAAATGAGGGCATGTTTTATGCTTTAGAAGACTAACAAAGGTAATTTTTTTAGGATTAAATCACATTGAGAATATATGAGTCTATTGGAAAGAGTGCCTCAACTAGATCTGGCATGAAACTCCTGAAGGACCAAATTTGGTGTGACATTCTTTCTATCTAGCTGACTAACAACTATGTAAACTTGGGAATACTCGGGTCACCGATACCTTGTTGTTGTCTCGCTGATGGAAGGAGCTCTTAGTGTGATGTCTCGCCAATGACTATTGGTCTCACCGAGACTCTTGGCCAAATGGTTTTCTCTTGGTGTGATGTCTTTCCGATGAAAGAATGTTGTGGTATAACTCTTGGTGGATCGCTATGATGTCTTGTCGATGGGTGTTAGTCTCAGCGATAGAAGGACTCTTCGGTGTGACATGGAGGCTCACCAAAAATATTGCCGATAGCAATGGATCTACTATGGATTTCTGTGAAACCTATTGCTGAAAACAGTAGTCTCACCAATGGTTTTGATAGTAGTATAACTCTTGAGGGCTCGCTATGACCTCTCGATGATAGCAATAGTTTGGGAAAAAATATTTGACATTGGCATAACTCTTGCCGCTCACTATGAAGTTTCACTGATAGTTGTATGTTATGCCAATAGCTACTGTGGAGCATTGTAAGCATTGGGGAGACACGACTAGTGTCTCACCGATATGCATTTCTATTTAAATGACTTTTGACTACCTGAAAAAATATTATGTGTTGTCTGTTCAACCAATTAGAGGAAGTTGGGGGTGAACTAGTGGTAGTCAGACTATTACGGCCATTCTTATGACAAAGATCAATAGATCATCGACAACATGGATATACTCAGAAGATGATGTTCAATTGGATGAATGGTCTGAAGGATGATTAGGGCATGTGAATTCAGTCTAGAGGGCATCTGATGCTGCTTCTCAACGGGGTCAGCTTGCAGAAAGATCTAGAATGAGAGGAAAGCATGGAAAGGGGAAGTGGCAAGTCTTAATGATAGGTGGTGTGTTTGCTGGCAAGAGTAGGTGGGCATGAAGGGGCAACACCCCTGGAGCATTCAAAGCAATTCTGCAGAGCAGTTTTTGAGGTTAGGGATGAAACACATGGAGTATTAATGGCAGACTTGAGGGCTGCAATTTAATGCAATGGTTGTAAAAGATCTGAAGGCCATGCCTGGGAGTGATCTTTCACCAACATGAGTAGGGTATGCACATTTAATGCATCCTTGACTTTATTCAAAATTCTTCTAGGGTCGACCCTTCTGTAACCAACTATTTTAAGAACCCTAAAGTAGGGGTCGATTCTTTTTCTTGGACACGTTTTGTATATATGGAATTTTTTTTCCTCTTTGTAAAGAGAGATAGAAAATTAAAAAAAAGGATACATAAATTTTAGAGAGACACACACGTAGAAAGGGATTTTCTTTTGTTAAGAATTAACAAGTTAGGGTTAGAAGGTAGAGAAACTTGGGAGTAGAAGGAAGTGATGTATCTTCCAAATTCTTAGTATAGATGGAGATAATTCAAAGACATGGATTTTCTATACACTAGTGATCTTGCCAGATTTGTAAATGTTGTTTATCTATTTCACCAATAGTAGAAGTAGCCAGATTTAAATCTACTTCATATTATGCTCCAGAATGGTATTTATCTTGGGTTAATTATTTGATTTGGAAGACTTTCAAGGAATGAAATTTGATTTTATGTTTTTTTTAAATGATGATTTGATTTCTATTGTTGAAGTTTGTATTGTGAATGAATGAAACTATGTATTAATTACAAGTTTATTTTATTCTAAAGTTTTAGTTTAGGAATTCCTTGGAAGGAAACAAGTCTGATTACTTGGATGAATTAACATTCTCTTAAGTTCAAAATTTTGATCTATATTTTTCTATTTATTTAAAACCCCTGGTTAAACTAGGTTTAATGTTTGATCTTATAACAATCCAGAAGCTCAACACCAGCAGGCCCCTTGAACATTATAGTTACATCAACCATTGAGTGAAATTAGCACAGTCGTGAACCGGTTACCAGGACCTTGGGAGTTAGGTATCCATGTGTTATGTTTCTCTTTTAGGAGGAATATAATAGCAATATTTTGTTTACATGTTGTTGTGCTATTCTAACCATAAAAAATAATGAAATGTAAAAATGCTTTCAAAAGCATTAAACAAGATAAAAAATCCTCCAAGGCACTTGATCAAATTTTCTTACTTCATTTTGCACTCCAAGGCCACATGTTTGGTAAACATCTTTTGATTTTCAAAGGAAAAATAAAAGGTTCAAATTTGGCCTATATGGCTGACCTCCACACTTCTTGGAATGAACATTTTAAGTCTTCAAGGCCCTAAGGCATTACATTTCAAAGGTCAAAGGCATAACTTGAAGACTTGGCACATTTCACATTTTCCTCATGGAGGACCTAGGAAAATTTGAAACAAGGCACATGTTTTCAATGATAAAAATAAGGAAAAATTTGCCTAATTCCTAAAACCTATCATTTGGCCCCCACTATGCATTAACATGTGTTTCATTTTTTAAAACATGGGAAAAAAATCCCATCAGTCATCAAAAATAGGGTCAAACCCTAAGTAACAAAAGATGAAGAATGTGAAAAACATCATCATTTTTCCATCGAGCATTTTGGCAGAGACATGTTGCCACCAAGGTTTCAATTGCACACATAGAATATGAAGATTTTGACTAGTTTTTGTGGTGATTTCTTGAGGAAAATAGTGGAAAACTAGGTAAATTCCCTTTTTTGCATGAAGACTTGGTTTTTTCATATCATTTGAAGGCCATTTCATTTATTTTGGCCATGGCCTATAGAATAGTCTAATGAACATTGTTTCATTTCATTCTTTTTTTGTTGTTCTACACTTTTATAGTCACCATGAGAACTTTAAATGGAGATTTTGGTAAAAGAAAAAAGTTTGAAAGTTTGCAAAAAATATGAGCAACAACTCCAGGTATGCCTTGAATCAGCTCCACTACTCTTATATTTTGAGCAACAGAGCTCACTTCGAGCTTCCATTATGACTAATAAAGCAGAAATTCATTTTGCATTTTCTTTGAAAGAAGAAAACCCCAATCTTTTGCATTGTTACTTTGAAGAAAACACATCCATTAAGGCCATGGCTATAGATAGAAGAATGGTTCTTTTTTTTCATTTTGAATATGCACTTATAGAATCATACTTCGTGCTTTACCTTTTTTTTAAAAGAACTTCAAATGTGATTCTGTAGCTCGAACCCCGAGTGGGTTTCACCAAATTGCAACACATTGTGTTTATCTGTGAACATACAAACCGAGTTTTTCACATACATATCTTGCTTTGAATATCTTATGAAAATATCCTTAATATTTTGTATTTGCAATTTTTTGCTTGAAACCCAATTGGGTTTCTATTCATTTGAAGAAATTTGTGATTTCAATAAAACCCCAAGTGGGTTTTGGTGTTTTGAAGAAAATGACTCAAATTTTGTCCACAGTTGAATAAGAATGCTTGAGATTTTAAAGGTTTTTGTTGTTCTTTTATGGGAAAAAAACCTCCATGCATTCTTTGTATTCACTTGCGTTATTCTAGTTTTACTTATACTAAACCTCCAAATTTGTAAATTTTTGGGTTTTAAAGAACTCATGGTAGCCAAATGTTTGATATTCATTCTATAAAAAATATAGAGGCATGATTGAAAGTCGTCAAGGCCCCCATCTTTTCTATTGATTCCTCTATCAATTGTTTCACAAGACAATGTTGTCCTGAAAGGAAGAAATGGTTGAGAATGATTCAATTCCATTGCACAGGTATAAGTCAAAGGACTATACTTCTTTTCCATTTTGTAACTCTTGTTATCATGAAGGCTTTGTTTGTTTTGATTTTATGTATTCTTTTTCCTGAAATAGAATCAGCTAGGGTCCTTACAAGAGTAACCACCTCTTGCACTTTGTATTTGTATATTTTAATCAACCTAGATGGGTTTTTTATATTTTGCAAAAAATAGATCCAAATTTCTTGTTTTTGATGCCACGAGAATGTAACTAAACCCTTGTACAATTACCTAGATTATAATATAAATGATATTTCCTGAGAGAATGATCAACAAAAACTAGAACCACCCCTTGCACTTCCTAGCTTGAACCCCATCATAAATTGATTCATCTTCTAAGAATGCCCTCACATCAGAAATGTGTAGCTCATTGCACTCTTTTCTTAAACAAAATGACCATTGCAGTGATGTTGAATAGTTGATATGTTCTTCTGACCTTCACAATTGCATCTAAAAGTGTTTACTTTGTCATTTCTATTATGTGCATTCCTATTACATTCACTTATGCATGTGCATTCCACCTTTATTTCATCAACTGTAGATAGCTCTTTCTATAATCGAATGTGATTATCATGTTGCTTACTTAAATTTTTACTTCCATAATCAAATTTTTCCTTTGAAGGACTATAGCCATCTTCTTCATTAGATGAGATATTCAATAAATTATAATCATGCATTCCAAGGCTTTCCCATGCATTGAAACCTTTGTTCATTTAAAGTAGATGCAAGTTGCATTGGAAGCCTCCCTCTTTTATATTGATTTATCAATTAATAGCATATTAATTTACTTCCTTTTTATCATGCCCATTAAAAGTTACACTTGTAAGTTGTGACATTTGACTACTTCCCACATTTCCATCAATAAAGTTATCTTCAACTGCATATATCACTTGTGGAGGTAATCCTTAGGTCTGAGAAACTCAAGAAAATGTAGATGGAAGTTGTGGTTGATCATTATGTGACACCGAACAAGGCAGTTGAAAAGCTTTACTACCTTTCCTTCCTTCTTCATTTGAGATGCAATCTCTTGTCCATTGCCCCTGTTTGTGACTATGATAACAAACATCTACCATTAATATTCTCACTCAACTCTACAGTATCAACTGTCCTCTATCATGTTGTTTACTATCTATGATTGTCATATTAGCTAGTTTATTTGACATAGGACTTCTATCAATCTTTTTATATGTTCAAAAAGGTTTAATTGTCTACTTCCATGTCTTCTAAACACCATCCATTAACAGTGTGATATCTTCCTTCAATTCATGTGATTAGACTATCTTAAAATGCTAATCCATACTTTGATTGGATTGTGTTTTGTGCCTCAAAGGCTCAAAGATTAACACTTAATCATGTCATATGATGATGGAATTTCCTTTTACCTTTCTAAGGGATTCTCACTTTAGGTTTCTACACAATTGTATCATTGTCTTCTTGAGGTGGACTGTCCACTAGATGTTATAAGATCTTTCTACCTGTTATCCTACTATGAACAACACAAAAGGTAAAACATAGCAAGGTATTGAACAATGCATAGATATAATGGTAGATGAATAATGAGTAAAGGATAGATCAATGGTATATAGAGCACTCTTGATCATCTACATTTGTCATTGCTTAATTCCTTTCTTTCAGGTTTCATGATTCTTGTCAGCATGTAATTTTATCCATTGTTATTGTCCTATTGTTTACCTTTTCAATCATGTGCCATAATTAAAACCATCTCCTCACTTTGATCCTAGTGGGAAGACACATGTCACCTATGTCAATGACTTGCAAGCTCACCTTCCTATGTGATGTGTGGTTTTCCAATAGAGTTAAGGTGAGAGGGACCTGACAATACTTTGGATTGCTCCCTCATTATTTAAGAGATGTATAATTGAACTTGATGCATCTTTCAAATTTTATAATGAAATTTGATCAACTAGTGTGATTCCATATTGATTTAATTCATTGATAACTTGTATATCTTTGATCAAGTTGCTCAATTTCCTATTCCTCTCAAAAAATTAGGGGGAAGCATGCTAAGCTCTACCCTTATGGGAGCCACATTTACCCCACATGTTGTATTTAACTAAATTAGAATAGTAACAAGAGTTGTCCTAAATCTTCACAAGAAGCAAACAAGTTAGAAAATAAATGCATATTGTGGATGTGTTTGATGACTTCACTATTTTCCAGGACAGTTGAGGTTTGCATGTTTATTTAATGCATTTAGGGATCAGTTTATACATGCATAGGTACATGTTTATGTAAGTTTTGAGATCTTTCATTGCTTAGAGCATTGCTCTAACATCATTATGATTATCATATGCAGGAGCTAGGAGCACTATGGAGCTAGGAAGGACACAAGCAACATAGGGCAGAAATAGGGAAAGATGACACCTTCAAAACCATTCATTCTTAGGCAATGACTGGTCTCCATCCTTATATGCACATTTTATTTGTTTACTTATTCATGTATAAACTGTTCTTTATTTTTATTGAATAAGTAAAGTTAGTCCCTTGTCTTGTGAGGGACATATACACTTCATGATTATCAATAAACATTACATTTGTAGCACATATGGTTTTCTTTTCTCATTTTTTGTAATTGTAATATTGGAATGAAAATGTAATATGTTTCATTTGATAATTCTATAATGTATATTGACTTGACTTAGCACACTATGATTTATCTTTTAAATTTTTAAACAAACAACACAAAAATAATAAACACTAAGTTACCTAATTTTAGTTGAAAGCTAAAAATTAGGTAACATATTTGGTGACATTTGCTATATGTTTGCTTGCTAAACATGAGACCAGCTGCCTAAGCTTATACATTGGGCATGGGATCACTCAGAAAGATAACACCACTTGAAAACAACATTGCAAATTGTTGTAACTCACTAAACCAGCAAGAGACACTTTGAAAACATATGAAAAACCAACAATGCAGAATGAAAAATATCACCTAATTGTGCAAAACAACACTTAGGGAAAACTAAAAAACCTCTAAATAATGTGCATCAACACTTAGGATAAACGAAACCTACTCTAATTTGTACAAGGAATTTTTTACATCATACCTCAAAGTAGAGTTTGAGGTGTATCCCATTGACTGGGATAGGTAGAGCTTCTCCATCCATTGATGACAGTTGAAAAGCATTGTGATCTTTGCACTCGGTAATGACAAATGGGCCACTCCACATGCTATCAAATTTAGTATGCTTTCTAGGACTACTTTTTAATTCATCCCATTTAAGAACAACATCTCCCTCTCTAAACACCCTAGGTGTTGCTCTTTTATCAAACACCTTTTCTTTTTGGAGTTGATGTAGCTCCATTGTTTTCATGGCTGTATCTCTAGTTTCATCCAACTCCATGAGTTGTGCATATCAAACAACCATTAGATATTCATCTTTAAAAAAATTGAGCTATTTCATTATGCCAAGAGTTGGAAGCTCAACTGATAAAGGAAACCTTGCCTCTTTACCATATACCAGCATATAAGGGGAGTTCCCAATGGAATTCTTTGGAGTTATTCTATCTTCCCATAAGGTATATTTTAACTTGTTATGCCAAGTTCTTTGGTTATCCTCCAAAATCCTCTATGATTTTGACTAGGTTCTTATTGGTTGATTCAACCAAACCATTACCTTGAGGGTAATAATTTGATGAGGTATTCAAATGAATACCATTCTTTACATCCCAATCACTTACTCTTAACCCAACAAACACCAAAGAATTATCAGAAATGATTGATTCAGGTACCCCAATTCTGGTTACTAAATCATGATAAAATTTTTAAAAAACACTTTCATTAGCTTCTTTCAAAGCCACTGCTTTAGTCCATCGTGTGAAGTAATTGATTACAGTAAGCACCTACCTATGACCTACACTTGAGGTGGCTTAATGGCACCTATAAAATCAATGCCCTATCTCATGAAGGGTTGTTCTACTTGAATTGGCTGCAATGGTAAATCTAGAAACCTTTCTTTTCCTATAAAAATGGCACATTTTACACACTTTTTGGCCTAAGCATGGGAATCCTTAAACAATCTTGGCCAATAATAGCCAGCTCTCATTATTTTCCATGTAGTTGTTCTTGGGGAAAAATGACCCCCAGCAATTCCATCATGAAACTCATGAAGTACTTTATCAACTTGATGTTGATCAATGCATCTTAAGACGACACCATTAAGGTCCTTTATGAAAAGAATGTTACCAATTAGTACATAAGGAATAGACTACAATCTGAAATACCTTTTTTTGGATTTATCTAAACCTAGCGGACACTCACCAGTTTGCAAAAAGTGAGTCATATCTTGCACCCAACCTGCATTTGTTGCTGATGCATCAGTTGTAGGCTCATTATCAGCAACCAGAACTACCTTTGTTTCTGCATTTTCTTCATTTTCATCCTTTGTAGCTAGTTGTTCACATATCCCTTTACCCCTTACAAGCTTTGTTACCTTGATATCAACGTCATACTCCATAAATTTTGTGATCTAGCCTACCCTCTTTTCATTCAAGTCCCTGCTTAATAAGAACTCCTTCACACTACAGTGAGAAACACCAAATGCACTTTTTTGTTAGATATCAGAGGTATAAATTTCTTCAAGCTTATGACGGAAGCAAGCACATGTTTCTCTACAAAAGTATATCTTTGTTCATACTCCTCTAAATGATGACTAAAAAAGGAAATTGGTTGTTCTAGGCCAACATCATTTTGTTGTACCAGCATTGCAAAAATTATATCATTGTTGCCAAAAGAATATAAAATGAAATCTTTTGAGATGTTCAGTTTTACTAAAGTAGGAGTTGCTGATAAAGCCTCCTTTATGACTTCAAAATTGTGCTTGGCCTCTTTGGTCCAACTAAAACTAGCATTCTTTTTCAACATGGTAGTTAGTGGTTTCAAAAGATATGCAATATCAAGAATAAACCTTCTAACAAAATTAATTCTACCAAGAAAAAATTGCAGCCCCTTTTTTATGGTTGGGTAAAGGTAGATCCAAAATGGCACTTACTCTTTCTGGATCAATGGTGATCCCTTGTTTTGACACAATATGTCTTAAAATCTTTCCTTCATAGACAACAAAGATACATTTTTTTGGGTTGAGGGATATACCATACTCCCTACAACTCTCAAATACTTATTTTAGATGTGCAATGTATTCATCAACCTTCTTTGAAAATATCGTCGCATCAAGTTAAATAAGTACAAGATTGTGAATCAAACCTTTAAATGCCATGTCCATTGCCCTCTGAAATGTGGCACCAGCATTGGATAGGCCAAATGGCATCCTCTTATAAGCCATGGTGCCCCATCTTTTGTTGAAGGTAGTCTTGTACTGATCTTCCTCTTTGACTAAGACTTGGTTATAACCTAAATAACCATCAAGCAATGAGAATCTTTCTGAACCAACTACAATTTATAGAATTTGCTCCATTCAGGGTAGTGGCTAATGATCCTTTGATGAGGCTCTATTGAGGTCTCTAAAATCAACACACAACCTAATTTTATCATTTTTCTTTCTAACTGGGACAAGGTTAGAGACCCATGAGGTATGCTTGATTGGAAAAATGATGTCTCCCTCAATTAGTTTGGCCAACTCTTTGACCATAAGAGGATCAAGTTTGGGATTTAAAGGCCTCTATTTCTACCTAATAGGTTTTGAGTTTGGCTCAAGCTCTATGGCATGTTGGGAAATTTGGGGATCAAAACCCTTCAAATCAAAATATTCCCATGAAAATACATCTTGAAACTCTTGACAAAGAGAAATGAAAGCTTTCCTATCTACATGTGAATAGATTTTACCAACTTTAAGGAGATTACCTTTGAAAATTTCAAGCTCCTCATAATTTTCCTCTTTGATCTACATGTTGGTCTTACTCTTTTTTAGCTAGTCATCCATGTTGAAAATGGATTCCAAGATTACTAGATGCTTGGGCTATTTGTTAGACTTCAATTGGATGATATGATCATCATATTGTTCAATGTAATTAGATTTCCACAATCCATATGAATTTGAATCTATTGCTTCTGGATTTGATTGTGTGGACTCTTTTTTCATGAAAAAAGAGTCCACACAATCAAATCTAGAAGCAATAGATTCAAATCCATCATATTGTTGCTTGATCTTCTCTTGGTTGACTACTACAAATTCATCTTCTTGTAGCATAAAGCTCAAGACCTATTCATCACTCCCAAAAACTTGCCAATGAATGTTATTATCTGAAATAGAAGGTTTGATAACTATTTTAACATATGGTTGCAACTTTTCTTTCCTAATTTCACTTGGAATATCAACTTGAGCACCTATTGTAGCCAATCTATCAGCATGCCTATTCTGATCCATAGGAATAGAAACCAGATTGAAAGCATCAAACTCTTGTATCATATCCCACACCATGTGTTTGTAAGATTTTAAGATATCATTCTTAGTAATATGCAGACCTCTCACTTGATTGATGATTAATTCACTATCACCATAAACTTGTAGGCAACCAACCCCTCTTTTCTAGGCCCATTCTAAGCCTTGACTTAGACGCTCATTTTTAGCAGTATTGTTAGTACAAGAGAAAGCAAATTTGAAAGTAGAGTAGTATTTGTTACCTTGTGGGGACACAAGCATTGCATCCCCACCAGCACCGTTCTTACTTCAAGAACCATCAAAGAAAATCTTCCAAACTTCACCTTGCTAATATAACTAATGTCCCACCTCCTTTTCAAGGTTTGGAATCACTAAATTAGGTTCGTACAACACATAGACACCCAAACCAGTCTCTTCAATGTTATCATTTGGGCTATCAATGATGTTTTATGCTTCCCACTCATTTAAAAGTGTATCTGATATGCTTTTTGCTTGTAGTTCTTGAGTAGCAGCAAGTTCATTATCATCAAAAACAACACAATTAGCGTTAACATCACTTTGGACATATGGTTCAATGTGATCTTTAGAAAGTCGCTTAGATTTTATTACTTTAGTCCCATATCTCATTTTGAAGACCATGTGGGACCAATCTGATGACAAATAACCTCCTATCTTGGCAGTGAAATCTATTAAAAAAATATAAAGTGAAATGTGGTGGTAAGTTAATGACTGAAATGTCTTGGGGAATGGAGAAATTGGGGCAAGAATGTAGGGTAAGTCTTAATCCTTTGATAACAGCTATGATGTTAATGGTTGTCCCATCAAGTTGGACAACTCCTTTCTCAAGAGGTTGATATTTCAGTCCTAACTTATCGAAAATCTGTTTGGGCATGACAAAACTACTTGCAACTGAATCCACCATGCAATTGTGAACTAACTTATCTCCTATTATCAAGGACGCATAAAATGGGGGTGGTTTGACATCCTTACTTGGTTGTTTATTGTTTTCTTGAGGTGCATTTTTCAAGACAACCTTTGTTTGACCTACTGGTATATCATTTGAAACACCTAAGTTAGCTAAGGCAGACTGTAACAAGTCTTTTTGACTAGGGATAGATAAGGAATCCCACATTGACATATTCACACTCACCTTTTCATGGATTCAATAATGTGGTAGCATTTACCTTTTGATGGGTCCTTGCAATAGCAGGGTCTATCTGCAAGTGGGTTGGTTGGGGTTGGTTCCCAAGTTGTCCATCACTGATGCCTTGTGAATTTCTTTGCAAAATATGTGTTACATGAGGATTGGAAGGTCCAACAACTTCCTTTTCTTTATTTGTTGCTTTTCCAATCTTGAAAGCTCTCTTTTTGGCTCAGGTGATGGCTTCTATTAGAGATCTATCATTGTTTACTCCACATAACTCCTCTCCTTGCCAATTTAGGAGAGTTGTGTCACTTGCAGGGAGCTTCTGTTGTTGGGATGATTCACCATTAGACACATCTTGCACACAAAAAATATTTTGAACCATCAATGCTTGGTTGATGACACCATTTAAACATGTAGTTTGATTATGGGCCTAGTTGCAAGGATATCACCACTCATATTCTGCTGCAAGGTTGTTTTGAACAAGTACCATATCTCTGGTCGCACTAATTGGAACTAGATTGTATGGCTGAAAAGGCCTTGGATTCAGATGTTGTCATGCAGCTTGAAGTTTTCTTTGATATGGTTGCTTGTTAGCTTGAAATTGTTGACCTTGACCTTGATTTTGAGGCTTCCAAGGCTTGAAACCTTGAAATTGCTACTTTTTAATGCTTACCAGCTCATTTCCAAAAGTTTGAAGCAGATTTTCAATCTTTTGTTGGACGCTTTTAATTTCATATAACTCTTAAGATGGTCCTTAGGCAACAATTACTGGGCTAACAACAGTTGGTAAAGGGTTATTTGAGGTGTTGGAAAAGTTGTTGGAGGCTGAATATTAGGGAAAAAAGGCATAGGAGGCTTAGGGGCAATCCTTCCAGCATGTATTAGGCTAATTTCTACTCTTACAACTATATCATAGGCTATTAGTAAGGTATTTCCACCCATAGATTGTATTAAAACAACAACTTCACTATTTAAAGCTCTCAAAAAATAAAGAAATTCATACTCATTTGGAGGCCTTGTAGGCTCCAAAATTCTATCCCACGTTCTTTAAAAATGGAAATTGAAGTCCATCATTCATTCATGAGGAGCCCGTTTAATGTGGGTTAGCTGCTCCACCAATGACAAGTTGTCATACTTGTCTTCAAACTACTTGCATAGCACCTCTCCTAACTCATCCCACATTCTGATGAAATTAACTGCTAAACTCTCAAACCATTGGAGTGCCTTACCTCGTAATGATGCTGCTAGCAACCTCAAAGCAACATTCTCTTGAGTTATGTGATGTATCAAACACAAATTTGAAATATCTTTAATGTGTTCAACTGGTGTGGTCTGATTTTCACCTAAAAAATATGGTACACTTTTAAGAACAACCATTGGAATATCATGTTGAGCCAATTGAAGTGGGTTTCCACCATTAAATGTGACAAAAACCTGATTTCTTGGAACAACCATATTTGGCACCAAGTTTTGCTGCCTTATAGGGCTGAAAACTCTCACTACACGTGGAGTTGAAGTTTTTTTTCTTGATGAAACAACAACCTTCTTTGTTGCCCTACCTCTCCTATGAGGTGGTGAAAGTTGTATATAATCCAACAGGATAGAGTTTCCGCTTGTCTAATTTTTTTCATATGTTGCTACAACACTAGTCTGTTGTTAATTTCCACATTCAGAGCCACCAGATATGCTTGTGTAACCTCCTAAAGGCTAGAAAATTGTTGTTTGCATATCAAAACTAGCAAACAAATGTGTTTTTCTAATTTTAAATGACTAGAAGGGTCCCACCAGGCATGCCAAAACTATTAGGGATCCAAATCTACACCCTAATGCCAAGTCGTGAACAAATTTAGTAGGTTTGGATTTAACATGGGACTACTTTCAGGTTGTGGGTATCCTATTTGAAAGCAGACCTCCAGATTATGGGTTGGCTTCCCCTTTTGATGCCACCTAACTACTAATTTCTGAGGTAAAGGGTAAGAATTGCATGAAAAATGAACCTAATATAGAAAATATCTAAGGTGATACACCAAAAACAACTAGGACCTAATAACAACCTATCACATTTAAATCAATATCATAAAACTTGGTTTACACAACTCATTTTCAAATGTAGTTTACATAAGTAATTTATAAGGTCTCTAAACATGGATTTTAGAAGGAAAATATGGGTTTGACAACTAACAACACTATTGAATAACACAGCTTATAACCTGTTAACATACATTTTTTGCTAAATAGATGCCTAAACATGAGACAAGTTTGCAAGGAAGATAAATTTTCACAAGAAAAACTGATCAATCATTAACAACATACCATGAAACATGAAATGAGAAGGTAAAATGCTCTATTTTCTTAATTCAAAGTGCTTACTGTATCACAAGTCCATCTGAGTTACAATACTGCTCCATGATGAAAAATAGCTCCAAAAACAAAGCTATCCTACTACTGGAAAGAAAGAACTAAATCCAAAGTTCCCAAAATGAATGTACTTAAGCAAAAAGATCACACACTACTATATTTGACTACAAATTCTGACGAATGTTTGGTGATATATTGACAAAATATTGTCGAATTATAGATGAAACACTGTTTTAAATTTCGTCACTAAAATTTTGTCACTTTAATGACCAACTTTTATTTGTCAAAACCACGACCCAATATCATCAGTCAGTTCCATGGAAAATGTTGGTGTTTTTTGTCACAAAATTGACGTAACTTTGTCCATCTATCGACGAAAAAAAACACAAAAACATTGTAGAGTTCCCATTTGAAAGCATAAAAAAAACAACAAACATTTGTCCTTTTTCTAATGAGGTGGAGTTTCCATTACAACAAAAATTTTGTCACTTGTATAGCAACCTTGTCGCAATTTTTTGTGTTTCGTCAAACTGTGTTCATCGAAATTGCAACGAAACACTACAAATTTTTTTTAAAAAAATTATTTATCTACCACCATAGTGAAAAGTTAGCAATTGCATTTTTTTTGTTAAACAAGGCCCCTCGTACAACTATTAGAGTTGTTAAGAACCTTCAAGTATGTTTTTATTGCCACACTGCATCTAAATTCATCCCCAAGATTGTTTCACATGGACTTCATTGGTATTTGTTGTACAGTTTTTGCACACACGCCCCACTTGGAGTAGGGACCCTCTTTTCTGGTGTCTTTTGACCTTTGATTTTATTGGACTTATCTTTTTAGGGTCTTGACATGTTGGTCTTGCTAGCTTTGACCTTTCCTTGAGGCTGGAATTGATTGAAATTGAGTTTTAAGCGAAATTCGGGTTTTCACCTGACTCCGAGATTTTCCAGCTCCGGCGGATTTTCCCGGGCCCTGGTTCTTTGTCTGTTCCTGGCTGGATTCTTCGATTCTGGGTTTCTGCCTGACTTTGAGATTTTCCGGTCCTGGCGAATTTTCCCGGACTCTGCCAAATCCCAATCTTTGTCATTTCCCCGGTTTCTGCATTTCCGCGAAATTTGTGTTTCCACGTATCTTGGGATTTTCCAAAATTCTATTTTGGGCTCGGGTTTCTGGATTTGTTAGAGGTGTCTTGTCGCTCATTAATGCTTAAGTACCTTTGCTCAGATGAGTATATGGGCTGATTTAGGGCATTTTTAGCATCATTCTAACTTCATTGCTCACTTGCTTCTGCTTTGGCGATTAAGAGTTTCATTTGTGCTTTGAGGATTGATTTGGATTGCTTGTGTGCGGATTGATTGGAGCACTGTTGGTTAAAGTTCTCATTGCTAAGGACGTGCCTGTTACGTGGTTTCTTCCTCGAGCTTGAATTTCATCTGCATTGATCCATGGTGGGTTGTCGATGGCTCCTCTTGTTTGTTTACGCCATGATTGGGTTCTTCTGTATTTAATGGTGATCATTTGGGTCGGCCTTTGCTGGGTCTTGATTCCGTGTTTATAGAGTCAGGGTTTGACCCATTTTTGTTGTAGAACCCTATCACCCATGCCCTATGAGCTCTATTTTATCCATTAGATGGTGTGTGTATCCTTTAGACGGGGTTCTGGGTTAGATTGTTTGCCCTTTTTAGTGAAAAATTTGCCATCTACGAGGTTAGGGTTTTCTTGGCGCTTGGCCCAGAATAGCGGATTTGGGATGATTTTCCCATCTTACCCTTGTATTATTCTAACGTCTGCCCTATGAAGATTCGGAGTGCCTTGGACTGCTCTTCATCGTTGATATTTTAAACCTTGAGCTTGCTCTGGTTTTAATGGCAAGAGGGTTATTCATCAAATTAGGGCTTCATTGTTTTTCCATAGGGACTTGTCCTTTGAGAGATTTTGAGAATTTGAAATCCTTTGCATTCTGAGTTTTGTCGATTACTGTCAGTTTTGAAACCATTAGAACTCAGGTAGAGGAGATCCCGTGATCATTTGGCTATTGGTTCGCGTTTCATCGTTTATCGGGTTTCCGGGGTCCTCGCGGAATTCTGCTACTTTCGGATTTTCCCGGTTTGAGTTAATTCCACGGGCTGGGGTAATTACCAGAACATTTCAAGCTGTCCACAAAAATCTGTCCCATCCAGATTTTTCTGGATTTCCTGTCTGACTTCGTCCTTTTTGATGTTTCGATGATAAGACTAATGGAATGATTGCTAAATGCTGATGTCTTGTTGCCAATGAGTGAATTTCATGATTATCTTTTGATCTTTCATCCGTACTAATGATCTATTTGACTAATGATGCTTTGGCAGCAGGAATCTGTCTGGGTCGGATTTCTCTAAAATTCTGCCCCGACTGGATTTTCCCGGTTTGCATGATTTTCTCAGACTCTTATTTCTCCGGATCTTCAAGGATTAGTAGTTTGCGATAGATTTCAATCATTTTATATGATTTATGCTAACTTTTGGATTGGAATATGCCTAATAATTGAATACTAATGGGGTCTTTTGTGAGTGCAGGCTGAATCGAGCAAGGCTGCTACCAGAAAATCTAAGGGTGGCACAGAAGGGTCATCCATTTCTGAGGTAGAACAACTAAGACTAGATATCAAGAGTCAGCTTCCTGAGAGTAGGATATCCTCCGTATGGTCTGAGGTGTCTGACACCAATGTTGGGGCCTGGAGATATGAAGAGTTTAAGCAGAGGATGGCGGAGAAGGATCTGTCAGCCCTGAGGCAAGGAATGATGAAATCTGGACTAGTCCATGTGGCAGGGTTTCCTCCAGCGGTCCAGTGCTATGAGCTAATCTTGGAATGTGCCCGGCAGTATGACTTTGATACACAAAGGGTGGTTAGTACTGAGGGAAGATTTTTGGCTATCTTCAGTCCTATTTCTATTGCACAAGCTTTCAACATGCCTGATCTACCTTCAGTGTGTGCTCTAAGTATAGACACTGACAAAACATATTATGAGAATGAGCCCATCAAGGCTCAACAGATGATCAACTCATGGTTAGAGAGGCCAAAGTCTCACCATTCTAAGTTGCCCAAGCAGTTGCACAGGGTTAAGTTCAGGTCAGATGTATATGATGCCATCACATTTTTGAGCAGGGTGGCAGGATTGAAAAGTGCAGGAGTGTTGGAGAGTTGGATGGTCCATGTGATCACCAAAATTGGACAAGGGACCAATTATCACTGGGTAGGGCTTATCAGTGCAGAAATTGACAAGCAATTAAGGAGTGTCCTAGAGACCAAGAAATTTACTATGTCTTCTTATATCATGTATGTGTTAGCCATATCCTACCCATACAAGGGTCTAAACCCACGAAGGATGCTTGGACAGGATATTATCTATGAGGTCTATCCAGAATTGCATCTTGGGCATAAAGATTACAGAAGGGCTTATGATGCATTCATAATGCATATCACCCAGATGCTACAGAATGTTGAGCACATGAGGTTGTTGGATGGAGCCAAGGGATTGATAAAGAACTATGGAGCTTGGTTCATCCAATTTCCTACCTTCACCTACCTCAGAATTGATGGATGCCCGGTTGCTCCTTACAGGTTACCTCGGTATCCAACAGATCACATTGTGCTATTGGAGATTGTGAGACAGATTTGTGAATTTGATGCTGTGGTAAAGAGAGAGAAGCACAAGACATGATTTGGTGGAGACTTCCCTCTTGGAATTGGTGTGGCAGAAATGTGCCCTTCTATCCAATCAGCCCACACTACAGGAGAAGAATTGGAAGCATATGGTTTCCCTTTTCATTCCAAAAGGATGAACTTTTACATAACAGGAGAAGCACAGAAGAAAGCTACTAGGGATTACAGGCATAAGGATGACCTGGAAGATTATTGGGTCAATATCAAAGATGACCTTGAGGCGAGAAAGAAGAGATACTCCAGACTCCCTGTGGAGGCAGTCAGACAGTACAATGTCAAGTTGATCCCGGATCAGTTGGAAGATGATGGAAACTTGGTACAGGACCATGCCTATGATGCTGTAAAAGACAGGCCAGTTGGGGATATCAACTGGAACGAAGATGAGGTCACAGAGCTAGAGGACCTAATGGCCCCCGTGATGAAATTCACTCATTCTTGGTTAAAATGCAAAGTTTGGGAGCTGGAGAATGAGAAGGTACCCTGCACCTTCAATTTGATGGGCAATCTCAACCCCATGTCTACCTCAGAGGAATCCGGGGAAGATGACCCTAAAGGGAAAACTGCCAAGAGCTCCCCTTTTAAGATAAATATTAGAGGCCCCAAGGAAAGTGAGCCCAAGACAAAGAGGAAGCTGAAAGGAAAAAGAAGATGGAATAATTTGGCGCTTAGTAAGTCCTCTGATGAGGAAGAGTCAGGAAAAGCAGAAGAGGAGGATGTTCCTCCACCACCAAAGAAGACAAGAACGACCCGAACTTCAAAGAAGAAGAATCGAGATGCATCAAAGGATGAGCCTCCTATTGTCGATGTGGAGAGTTCCGGAGGGGAGAAAGCCAAAGTTTACACAAGGAGATCCAGGAATCCCTCTCCAAAGGACACTGTGCCAAAGGCAGATCCTCCGCCAAAATCACCAACCGCAGAACCATCCAAGGCTGTTTCTCCTCCACAAAGCGCACCTGAAGAGGAAATTCTGGAGGAGCATGAAACTAGCGGAGAGGCAGAGCCCTTTAAGGAAGGGACACTCTTTGGTGAGGCAGCGGAGCTCGAGGCAGAGGAGATTGAGAAGCATCCTTCCCCTTTAGTGATGTATGAAGATTCTCCAGAGAATGGCAGAGGGAATGGATCCCCTGAGCAGAAAGAAGATATCCCTGTTAGAACTCCATCACCAGTGCAACTAGAGGTGGAACTCGAAGAAATTGATCAAGGTGACAAACTCCCTGAGAAGGAGGAAGAAAAAGTGACTGCAGAGGAGGAGGAAAAAACAACAGAAGAACTGGAAGAAGCGAGAACAGAAGAAATTTGGGTAGAGCCTGAAGCCCCAGACTGGCTGGAAAAGGAACTTGCAAGAAAGAAGCAGGCGGTAGTCGAGGATACTCCCTTGGATTGGGATGAAATGTTATCCAAAATCAGAAAGGGGAAGAAAAAGAAGGCAACAAAGGTGGTTTCAAGGGTGGAAAGAGATGAAACAAATAACAGGGTTATCCATATTGCCACCCCTGCTGCAGACAAAACAAGAGAAGAGGTAACCGGTCAGGACTATAATGTGCAAACCATCAACCTTGGGCTAGCATCCATGGAACAGGATATAGAGGAGTTTGAAGGGTCCAGTGCAGTGATCATTGGCAGGTTGAGGAAGGAGACCCAGACCAAGCAGGAGTTGAAGAACGAAAATGAAAGGTTAAGGAAATGCTTGGAGGAGGTAATGAAACCCTTGCAATCCCTCCATCCTTCTTCTTCTGCCACTCCCGGCTTTTTGCCCAAAGAAACAATCTCCGGAATTGAGAAGATGAAAGCCTCAGCTCAAGCTGCAATAGATTGGCTAATGAGTGTGCAAATGAAAGCAGATGATACCATCAGGGACATCCTTTCAGTTAGGAAGGATGCAGTCCGGGCCAAGGAACTATTGGAGCATGTGTTGTCTCAGGATAAGGATGGCATGGATCTCTTGCTGCAAAAATCAAGGGTTATCTTTGGGCATGGCAAAGAACAACTGGCTAAGGATGGGATCCTTCCTTTGTCCAGATTGGATGAACCTTAGGAATGGTTTGAAGCTCTGCTGATTAGGCAGAAGGCCATGAAAAAGATCCAGAAACGAAAGAAATCAATTGATGGTGATCTTACTGCGGTGTATGATGGGTGCATTGCCTTCTTTGAGGTAATGATTGGAAGGAAGAAGATTGCTCCAAAATATCTGAGCCTGGAACAATTGAAGGAGTGGTGGCATGAAGTTTATGCCCCGGATTCAGATAGTGTTGTAATTCCCCACTAGCTTGATGATGCAGCCACTTACTTGGCAGTGATGGATAAGTACCGGGCCAACAAGGAGGATTGGGATAACATTGTTGAGCAGTCAAAGGAAGAGATTAACGCCATTAAATGCCAACTTAGGATATTACCACTGCCACCTGTCACTGAACTGGATGGAACATTTTTGAGGGTCCAAGGATCATCATCTCAGGGAAAAGATAAGGGAAGTGGCAGTTAATGCCCATTTCGAGATTTGTGCTTCCCTATTATTATGGGGCATGCATTGGACAAGGCTGCATTGAGGATTGTGTCAAGGCCGACCTGGATGATGGCATTTAATGTGTGCCTTTGTTTGATTTCCTTCCTTGGCCAACCTATTTTGGCAGTTTTTATTATTTTGTAAATATGTTTGGCTGGGCCGACATATCTTGGGACTTGCTATAAAAGGCATTCTTGCCTTATTGTAAAGGGTTGGACATTAGCTAGAAGACATTAGAAATTAAAGAGCAAGAGCTAGAGAATTTTGTAATAGGAGTAGTATTCGATTTCTTGAAGCAAATATTGTATCAGAATAGTTGAATTGTTGCAGCATTTTGGTGATTAATACAATTGAAGACATTGTGGTTTTCCTAGTGCAATCTCTTGTGTTATTCCATCTCGCATGGTTCCTTTGTTCTATCTTTCAAATCGCTTGAAGGTTTAAGGTTTAATATTCAGAATTAGATTAGTTTTGGTTCGATGAATGATGTTTATGACTCCATATTTGGAATGTTTGTAGCTATCTCTGGTCTATACTCCCAGTAACTATCTGATTGTAGTAGGCTGGTGAAGTCAACCTGGACCATATATTCAATGTGCTTAAGTTTGATTGTAGATGAATGTCTATGATTTGAAAATCTGTATACCTCAGAAGATTGCACCATTCTTGTAAGATTACATTGTGGGTTGAACAAGAACTGGTTATTTGAGATAGGTCCATTCCAGATATATGTTATTTACATTGTTCATTCTAGGAGTATTTTAGATCTTACCATATCCTTGCACCCTTATCTTTTTCTATTTCTTTATCATTTGGCTAGATTTAGGATTAAAGATCATTATATGGCAAAATCTGATAAATTGAAAGATACAGTTGCTTGTAGTAAGGTCCCTTTGTGATTACCAGGATTTTCACATTTTATCTGAGTTGTTTATGCATTGTCATGACCTGACACCCGAGAGACCTTGGGGTGATTTTTAGCGATATATTGTTGAAAATAACCCTTCAAGAGAGATAGAATATTGCATTTTGTCCGAGTTGTTGCTGTGCAAAAAACACCATCAACAGTATTGTTGTAGTGCTTTCATTCTTCCCTATGAAAAACCACAAAATCTAAATGAATGTCTCTACCCCTCTCAAAATTATGGTCCATAAACTAGAGCTTTCCATTTCAAAAATTGTTATTTCATTAAATGTCCCAATCCAAAAATAAGAAAAACCTCACTTCATAGGATGCTAGTATCTTAAAGAATGAGACAATGTCAAAAGTCCCAATTAATGGTGCTATTAATTGTTCCAAGGAAAAATTCTCTAGAGAGAAGCTGATATGGGTTAGCCCCTTCACATTTTATAAAAGATAAATTTGATGTTGCAATGAGAGGGAATCCTAGTCCCTTGAGTGTTGGAGCTATCTTGCAAGACTCTGCTAGTAGGACTCTATTTGTAGCTTCTAAGAAATTTCTTAGGGGGACAGATAACAAAGCTAAGATTCAATCCCTGATATTAGGCTTGGGTATTTCTTCACAAATGAAATTTTGTGAGGTCATAATTAAAGTGGATTCTATGTTGGCAATCAATGTAATAAAAAATCATCATCTAGAAAATTGGAAGTTGTTGAATATTATACAAATTGTCTACAAATTCTTATTGGATCTTGATTTTCATGAATATAAATATTACAAAAAAAACAAATGATGTTGTGGATAGATTTTTAATCTAGCTTTTGACAATAATTTTGAATATTTAGTGATCAAGAAGTAAAAAACTTGGAGATATGTAATCTCAAATCCCTAATGTTTACAAATTGGAAATTTCACCAAAATTGAGTGACATGTCTCAGCTCCCTTGTACTTGACATGACATCTATTTTCTGACATATGAGTTTTTCTTGTGTAGATTGTATACTTGGTTGTGGCTTTCATGATGGTCATAACTTGTGCGTGCATTGGCACTTCCACTCAAATAAAAATACCCTGTACTTAGTGAATTCTATTGTTGTTCTCACTCATGCCAATTTATTTTGGTTAACATGATGCAATTATTCTCTAAAATAAATGTGACCTTGTTCATGTGCTTCTAATAATCAGAATAATAATTTCTAAGTGTGAAGGTTTTCCTAGATTATTCCATTCTCCTAGACATACTTCTTTAGAATGACAATTTTTTTATATTAATGATAAAGTTCGTCTCCCAAATTGCTTCTTAGGAAAAAAATGATAATCATCCCTTTGATAGGGAAAATTTGGAGTAGTCTTTTGTAATGGAAGATGATGTTCAAATGGTGATTAGTAAAGTATTGGAGGTATTTTCTTTAGAAATCTCTGCTACTATCCATGAGATCTGCTTTACAATCTACCTTCTCCATTCTGGACTTATACCACATAGATATCATGAGGAAAAGGTGGTCTTTGAAGCTCTATATTTTCTAATGTGGAGATGGTATAGAGTGGATACTCCATTTGCAGTCTTTGGACAACCCCAATGGGAAATATGCTAGTTATTACTTATTTTGGAGATGCCCATGCTAACAATAGAGACCTTTTTGGGAGATCAATATATGGAAGGCCACAGTATGATTCCAATGGAGAAGGAATAATATTAATAGGTCATAGTGAGCTGAAATATTAGTTATCCCTTATGAATCAACAATTACCAATTGAGAGCCAGTTTACCTCAAAATTAGCAGTTCATTTAAATGCAAAAATTGTCCTAGGTACAGTTCAAAATGTAAGGGAGGAATTCACATGGTTGGGATACACTTATCTTTACATTCACATGCTACGAAACCCAATTCTATATGGTCTATCTGCTGATTCTTTACAGAAAGACAATACCTTAGAAGAGAGAAGGGAAAACTTGGTAAGCATAGCTGTGATTTTCAATTTAGTACATAGTAATTTTACTATGGTATTGTTAGACAAGTATGACCCTTGCATTTTACTTTAATGGTACTTTTTAGTGCTTCTGATAATTGAACTCTTTATGATAACAAATACATTCAGCTACAACTATCTTGGACAAAAGTAATTTGGTGAAATATGATTGGAAAAGTGGATATTTCTAGGTTAATGATCTAGGACGGATAGCTAGTTATTACTACATCACTCATGGGACAATGGCTACTTATAATGAGCACTTGAAGCCAACAATGGGTGATATTGATCTATGTCAATTATTTTGAGTGAGCAGGGGAAGCCTCCTTCTAGATGATCAAACAACCAACTTGCCACAACTCTCTCAAATACTCTTTAAGTGGACTCTTCAATTCCACTTCCAAAACAAGGACTTAACTCTATCTATCACAAGGTTTTCAAGAGAAAACTACACAAGCTGACTTGGTGGCATTTGAAACACCTTTTTCATGCCAAAATATGACATACAACTCAAATTTGTAGGGTATACACTTCATTCTTCCATCACTCTGAAAACTGGCCTAGAAACACCTCATAGGTCTACAATTGTAGGACAGTCACAAAGAACTCCTATAACTACCCACTCTACAACTAGACACACCCATAGCCATGAAAGTACCATCAACAATTCCCCATGGTTCATCAACACTCAACAATAGGGCTCAAAGCATTAAGGACAATCCAATATTCATCAACCTCCCAATAGGCCTATCTTCCTTACAGCCTGCCAACTAGGACAGTCACTATAAAACCAGCCTAGACACAAGACCTAGAAAACAAGAACTAGATTTAGACCCCTCCAATGGGTTGCTTTCAGATCCCAAAACCTCAAGTTATGATACTTCGCCAGATTTACACAAAGAGACACATTTCTTACACCACAAGGAGGCCTAAATGGTTGGTTTCCTATAAGAACCAATTATCCAAAGCACACCCAACTCCCCTAAGCCTTAAATTTCATTCTTACAATTTCATTGCACACATTTCCACCTTCCACAAGTACCCTTCTTCAATTCTTTTACCAAAGATCAACTAAACACAAAAAATCAGCATCCAACTAGGCTTGTCACATGGAGATGCCAAGCCTAGGGTTGTTCAAAAGATACATCAAATTATCTACCATCCTCCAAAACCTTCATGATAATAATTTTCATGTTATTCCTCACTTCCCCACCAAAAATTAGGACATGAACATGAGGAGAAGGCGAGATAAGAGGATTTTTAGACCAAACCCTAATTTTGAGGGTTTTCAAGACCACTATAAAAAAAAAATAGATATCTCCCTTATAACTTTATGAAAAAGGATCAAATTACCACCAAAATAGAGGTAGTTGAATCCTCTATCAATCCATTATGGTCTCCTACCTGTACAGTACATAATTTTTTTGTACCACAAGTTTTAGCAGCAATTTAACACATAGAAATGGAGAAAAATAATGATATTTCTTATTCTAACTTCAACAAAACTTCATCATCATCATGTCTTGACCAAAGGAGGCCTATTTCAACCTTTTCCCCTCTTCCCAATGTTCTCCAACTAATTTTTGAATTAGATGCATGTTGGAATGCAACTAACTTTTGAATTACATTATTATCTTACATTATTTAGCCTTTCATTCATTTGAGCGGGCTCCTATCAGTGATGTGAGAATGCAAATTGATTAATTATTTCAATATTCATAGGTAGGTGTTGTATTTTTTTGTGCTAGTGGAAGGGGTTTGTGAGATATACTTTATCCATATTGAGGTTGCAAGTTCTAAAAAAATGGATGAATTTGCATACTAAATTGTAAATTCACTTTTACAAAATATTCCAAAAGTTGTAGTATAGGAAAATAATTGGAATTACAAAAAGAACAATTGTACGAGAGTAGATAAAATGTTTCTTTTTTTTTCAGAGGTAGTGTTCAATACAATGCTATCAATATAGAGAGGACTTGTAATAAGATCAATACCATAACAGTAGAAGGGGGGGCATTGAAAAAAATCACATTTGTGTCTATATCCATGTCCATGCAAATCTTATTGAAACTAGTGCATTGTTCTTTATTGTTACATGTACAAGTCCTGTATTGTTATTATTCCAAAACTTCTCATACATCCAATCAAATACTTATATACATGCAACTCCTTTCTTGGGCCTTCCTAGATATATTGAAGATCATAAGGCTTGGATACAACAATATATGTAGTACATACTCATGTATTGAATAGAGTTCTCTTCCTAGTCTGTATGTTTAAGAATTTTAGGAATAATGAATAAATATAACATAGTATAAAGAATGATTTTTAATGATGGTTGTTTTAACTTACACGCCCCTTTTCACCCTCTATTCATTGTAAACTATGCATAACTTGAACATATTAAAAAAACTATAGCCCACATTGACATTGTAAGCCACATTAATCCAACCATATGACAAAAGATAAGTGATCTAGCCTCTTGAATGAATGTAAGTAGAGAAATTTTTGCATACCTATAGATTGTACAAAATTTAATGGTTAAGTGGAAGCCTCCTATCAACAACAAGATCCAAATATCCATGTATCTCTCACAATTGAGCCTCTAAACCCTTCAAAGTTGTCAATTTTTCCGCTAACCTATTATGGAAAAAATTCAAATTTTAGAGTTATCTGACCACTAAAAAAAAATAAACAGATCTTTGAAATCAAATCCACACACAACATAATGTGGTATTCATAAAAAGCCATACAAACAAACTAAACTCAAAATATTGGAATGGAAAAAACTTCAAATTATGATGCAGAGCATGGATTCACTTTACTCAACTGGAGGCACATTTCACAATAATGGGTTCTTCATATAAACATTTGTACGAGGTTCAAATAGTAAAGAGACTGATGAAAGATAGAGGAATTAAAAATATACATGGATGTAGTTGGATTGAAGGTCATAAATTGGTACATATTTTTTTTTGTAGGAGACATATCAAATCCACAAACATGGTAGAGCTATGCAAAGTAGGAGAAATTGGCTTGGAAAATGAAGGCATCAAGATATAAAGAATCATTTTTCAGCCACCATAGTGATAAGTTAGCACTTTATTTCATCTTTGCATATTGGTTTGATGCTTCAAATGATGCATTTCTTATATTGAAAAGTCCATTACCTTATTGAGCTTCTCTTTGTTTCAAGAATAGTTTAATATTCTCTACTTAACAAGGCCAACCAGGTGACGATGGAAGCTCATTTGGCCCCTCGCCCCCCTCACATCACTCTCAATTCCCCATACCCAATCATATAACATTAATCATTCATTCATCCATTAATAACATATAAAATTCATTCATTAATATATAACATTCATTCATTCATCCATTAATAAAGTATAGCATTCATTCATTCATCCATTAATATTAGTTTTTAACATTCATTAACATATTATAAAAAATTATGGTTGTCATAATATGATTACAATCACTTTTTTTTGTTTCTTTTTTCAAGCTAAAAAAAGCTAAAGTGGAGTATCATTTTCTAAATCATTTGTCCCCCCTTCAGTTGTTCTTCCCTCTACTTGTGATCTTAATGTATTCCTAGTCATGTACTCAAGACATGGAGGCCATTGCAAGGGTCGGGGGTTCCTACAATAACAAAGAAATGTTAAATTGATATGTTTTATTATTATTTTTACAAGTATTTCATTAATTAAAAGAACATTAGAGTGGTGCTCTTTACCTGATGGGGCCACATCATGTTCTTGATCTTGTCTTATAGCCTCATGCTCAACATGTTGATAATGCTTTACATGCTCTAAAGTTGAAACACGAAAGGTTACATTAATTAATACACCAATTGCAATTAAAGATGTTTAATTGTATTAATCCATATTGTGTTTTGTATAGCACATGAATACATCTAGTATCGGGATGCACACCATGACCCTCATCTAAACATTGTCCTTCACCCTCATGAGGATGCATTCCAATGTCATGTGCATTATTATCATTGCTTGCCTATTTAAAACAAATAGGCACATAATTACTTTATGGTGGAAATTAATATTGAATAGATTGCAAACGTATTCAATTTTAAATAAACTTCATTGAGTTTATTTACCTATGTGTCAAGTACAATGGAAGCTTGTGTTTTCCTAGTCAAGAGTCTTAGGCATTCAGCCATGACTCCATAGCCTTGCTAGAAGGAAATCTTCAAGTCCTCTTCTGTGGGAACTTTTTTGAACTCAAAGCCCTACATTTTTGCATAAGATCATGAATTTTTCTTCTATGGTGTGATAAAACCAAAATTGCTTTCAATTTATTATTTGGATGCAATATTTCATTTACTGATACTTAGAATTCATGGAACTAATTTCATATAACCACCAAAGTCAAGTTTGTGTTTCCCATGTATTTATAGTCTTTCCTTTGTTTCCTTCAATGTGTCAAGAAGTCGATGAAAAGTTTGAAATACGTTAGATTATGTAGAAAGAAAGAGTAATCATTATATAATTACATTGTTGATAGTATCGCATGCCTTCCTTAGCCTAGTGGTGTCTTTCCTTTTTTTTTTTCAACCTTCTCCTTTCCATTCGACACTAGGTCCTTCCACTCCCTCTCTGGAATCATGGGGGGATGCTCATAAGTTTTTTTCTTCTCTAAATGTGACCTATATTGGTCTCTCACATACTTTAGATAGGTACCAACTTTCTTGAAGACCTTTGTTAGGTTGAATTTTTTATTACTGAACAACACAACTAAATGATTAATGAGCTTAACTTTTAAATATGGTGGGCCTGAAGATCTCCAATGTAATTTCATTTAATTTTTTATAAAAAACATCATTTCCTACAAAATGATCATGGGATCATTAGTCTAAAAAGAGTGATCAATAAGTAAATTTTAATTGGATTATATATAATAATGATTAAAGCATTTTAAAGTACCTAGGACCTTCTCTATCTTTATGGGAATGAAATCCTCGGTCACCACAAATGTGACCAAAAATTTTCTCGTACTATTAATACGGGAAGATCTAGGAAATGCTACTAAAACATCACCAGTACTAGTGGCCTCTACATCCCCAGGTACTTGTCCTAATGCATGTTTGGGCATATTTTTTTTGCCAAAGGGTGCACTACCTGATGTCCGCATGCTATGTGTTGCTGACATTTTAGTCGACAATATAGGAATGGATGATGGGGTCAGATGATGTGATGTATGTCCAAGAAGATTAGGATCGATACTTGTACCAACCCCTACTCCCCGAGCAACGCCTGCAATACCCTGATCATGGCCAACAACATCATGAGGATGCAAAAAATCCTATAAAAGAAACACATATTTTAGTTCATAACATAAAAGAGTACAAAATATAAAACCATGAATGAACTTATGTTATAATTAAAGATCTCATGACAACTTACTTGCAATTTTTGTGCTCTCTCATTCAATATTTTAACCCTTTCTCTTATCTCATTTGTTTGAGGCACTATGAATAACAACTAAAGGATTTCTTCATTGCATTTTTTGGGGTCTTCCTCATCATATCCAGTGGGTTTGCAAAATATTCAATATCATCATCACATAATAGTGACTGCACCTCCCTATGGATTCTCTCCTCTACTGTTGGTGCCTATCCCTAATTAGCTAATTGTGACAAGAATATTAAAAACATTATCAAAATTAACCCAATAAACTTATGAGAAAAACATAATAATAAAATATTTTCCCATATCTAATTTGTATAATTACAATGAGGTAAACCTGTTGAGTAGAAGCACTTGAAGATGCATCATGATTTGTGCTCTAGGCCAGAGCCTTCCCCATATGATTAATGTCCCACTGTGACAAAAATTAAATATAAAAAACATTACCAAAATGAAACCAATAGACTTACGAAAAAAAACATAATAATAAAATGGTATATTGGAGTCATTAATTGTAGGTTGGGTAAAATGGTATATAGTACATACCACCCCCATAGCAACTGTGTTTGTATCTATTTGATTCAAATTGTAATCGATTAGCAATTCTTCCCTTGTAGTTATTGATTTTTTTGCACATACAAATACATAGTTTCCCTTGTGCACCTCGAATATGCAATTGGGTTGCTTATTTGTTGAACCAAGTCATGTACTATTTATAAACCCTGCAATATTCCCTGATGCTTTTGGCATTCCATCAATGTACATATCCATTCCTTTATTTTGATCCTTATCTTTTAGTTGTATATAATTTACTGACAATGCATACCTATGCATACTTCGTGTATATCGAACTAGCTGCATCCAATCTTTGTAACTGTAATAGGGTTTGACATAATCCATCAATTCAATAGTTTTTTTAACAAACATTTATGTCATCCATGCAAAATAGGCCCAAACCATGTAATGGTGATGGTGTTATGTGATATATCCTCTCTTTGACACAAAAATCAATGTTTATTGGAGGAAGTTCCTTGGGTACCCATTGTTACCGTAGATGTTTGTACATCAAGGGCACCTCGATGTCACCTATGCTCTCATCATCATAAGAACATGAACCCCTTTTAGCAAGAAAAAATTACATGTGTTTATGGAATTTTCTTCTAATCTTTTGACCTCTAGTTGATATCCCTCTTTTAGACCTACTACACATCTCACTTTCCTCTTCTCTTCCTGAATTTCCATCGCTCGAGGAAGATAGATCTGACAAATACCTATTTGGTGGTACCTGAAGTCATAAGGATGTTGGATGAAGTTCTTTCATGGTGATGTGATCCCAAGGTGACATTATGATTAATCTATCATTTCATTGCTAGAATTTGATAGGTTATAAGGTAATCAAGTCTTGATAGTTTGCAAGTTATTGTTACTACCATCCAAATGTGTCCATCATAAATCAAATCAATGTATGAAGGAGACTATCCCTTGCAATTAATGACTTTAAAATGTCATTATTTTACAACCTAACACAAACATGGAGTTTGGGAGATGCAGTTCATAGTAGCTGAGGCTATGGAAGCCTAAAAAACCTAGACTTGATGATGAATTTTCCTACATGAACAATGTATGGCAATGTTCCAAGGATTTTTGCATGACAATTGAGGGGAAAAGGTAATGAATGATATTAATTATCATTATCATTCTCACAGTCTTTAAGTGTGTGACAATGTTGCATGATCACATTTCAGTGGATAGTCCATAGGTTCCAATTATAATAGGTAGGAACCCTGATGAGGGAGGTGCCATGGAACAAGGTATGATTGCTCTTAGTTCAATAGTTTTGTTTCGGTGGGTTTTTTATTTTAATTAGATTGAGAACCATATTGATAAGATTCCCAACAATGAAGGTTCTTCAAAGCATTCTATGATTGTTCTTGGTTCAATTACTAGATAGTAGTTTTTGAGGAATGAATGTTATATTAGTATCTGTCAAAAACTTATCATTTGGAAAAGTATATTTAATATTGGTACAAGAAGGCCAGATTTCTTATCCCTGAGTCGTTGTACTATTGTGAAAATTTTGAAGTGAACGATTAAATTTTTAGAAATTTTATTAGGGGAGAGGCCAACATAGTAATTTAAAATCCACTACAATGGAAGAGAAAAAATTCTACTATTTTTTTACTTTCAAAACATGCATTATTATGATCTTGTACTTAGAGGATTGTCAAGTGGGTTTGATTGTAATTTTATTGAAGGAAAATTTTCCTCGATAATAGTTCCTTGAAAATATCCAAACATATTTTGAAAGTTGAGAAGACCTTGCCAATTTCATCAACCAAAATGCCTTGATGAATTTGGAGTTGGAAGGTGCAGATTTCACTTGGTCAAATTGAAGGTTAGGCTCCTCATCAATTCAAGGGAGATTATACAACTGATGTTATTCTCTATTGTAAAGTACCATGCAGCCTCATATACAACCTTTAAAAGATATGAATTCACATTATATCTTCTCTTAATCCAAGTTATTTGATTTACTAGACTTCTACTTAACGTTTTAACTCCCAAACTTTCTAACAAGTGTTAAATGTGACTATGGTCCACTAGTTACACAGCCAAGGCCTCAAATGTATTCTCTAATTGTAATCAAAGGACTTTTTCTCTTCATTCAAGTAAATAAACTTGAATGGAAACACCACCAAGTGGTCTATTGGATACCTACATGACTAAAAATAGCATAAAATTTACATTTAATGCAAATTTAATGCAAATTTCCATTGAAATTTTTTGTAGTGTGCAAAATAATGGTTTCACCATACATAATATTTTAGTTTAAGTTGTCTTGAAAAAGATGAATTAGAACACTAATAAACATAACTCAGGTGTGCATATGAGGTGGTTCAGCTATCCAATGATAAACTCCATATGTCTAAGTGGTTAACAGGGAGGGAGTGTGTACTAGGCTTGGTTAAGTCATCATAAGTTTATGATTTGGCAATAAAAATTGTGATTCATCTTAAATCTTCCTATGTCTAATTGTTAGGAGACTTTTGGTATGTTTTAAGGTAGAATGAGTGGTTGCATCAATGTTCTAGTTCTCTATGAAAAGGTTTCAACATCTTCAAATAGTGAAAGTTAGTGCTCATAGTCATTTGAAACAACAACATTTTGATTATGTATGATGGTAGGATTTGATAACTTAAAAGAATTGGCTACCCAACAAAATTAAAGTTAAAAGAAACTTTTTCAATTTAAGGGGTTAGCACTTTCTTTCATCTTTGTATATTGGTTTGATGCTTCAAATGATGCATTTCTTATCCCACTTCTATCATATTGTATTCCCATCCCATTGCAAATAATAAAGGTTAAACATTTAGAAATCTGCCATTCTTAGCTTTGAAGTTGTTGGACTTGCATACTTGTTTTGTTGAGTCACAAGTTTGCATGATAAGAAAGGAAGAATGAAATTTTAAATTTTAAATGTTGATAAGACCCTATCTTTGATTTTCTCCACTTTTGTGCCCAAGAAACCATATTATTATTTTGTTAATGGGGGTCAATAATATGTTCTACAATCAATGGAAGATGACTCCATGCGATACATGCATAGCTCATTGGGGAGTCTCTAGTGTAGGAGCACCTACACCTTATGTTCACAACTAGAGCATTAGAGGTTGATCATAGAAGTGTCTAGGGATGTTTTTAAAGTTTTTTGATGTTTTAATAAGGTCTAAAAGACCATTTATTATTCCATTGATCTATATTGTAAACAAGATCAAATATGTGAAGAAATTGTCAATGATGGTCAAATATTATCAAAGTAGGTAGAATAGGTTTCCTTGCAGGGAGTCATGTATTCAAGGTGAATATGGTCTAACAAGACCATTTTCAATGTGTTTAGGGTGCTATAAGTCATCTAGTTGATAATGTAAAAGTTACAATTGTTGACATTAAAAGTTGTCAAAATTGCAATTTTGCAAAATAATGGGTTGTTAAGTGTTTGTAAGTCAGTTATGGATGTTGGTTGAAGGTATTTTGGCTTTGATATGATTTAAAAATTATTCCAAGGCCTTAGAAAATGTTTTTGGAGGAGTTGATACCAAAATTTCATATCAAATACCATGTTCTTGAAGCAATTTTCTGTGTTTTTACTATTTTTATAAAGTTCTTTTGTGTTGTATGGATCCATACAAGATTGAAATGCTATAAGATCATTGGTGTAGATAAAAATATGTGTTATCTTTCATTTTAATTTTTTTGAAGTGCTAAATCACTATTTTGTGGGAGAAAACAATCAAATATAGAGACTGCCCTGTTTTGCCTGTGTAAGGGTTTAAGGGCTAAAAACAAATGAGATCCACCAATCCACCCACTATCTTGGAACTGTAACTCAATGGATTGGTGTGAAACATGGTAAGATAGAGGTTCATTGCATTTATGGGTCTATTAAAGCAAGAAACTTGGCATTGAAGTGATGCCCTAAGGCTGACAGGGGCAATTTTCTTGTGAATTTGTGGTTGTTAAGTCAGGGTTTGTCAATTTGATGGATGGAACAGTATGAAGGAAGGTTTTTTTCCCTATTTCAGGATGATTTTAATGTGTTGAAGAAAATATTTGAGTTAGGGATGTTGGGTATATGGTGTTTCTCTAAAACCTTAGTGTATTTAGGGAAAATGGAGGGTTTTGTAGAACAGTGACAAAAGGGGCATGTCTTAGCCCAACAATGGTGAAATATAATGCTTTGTGTCATAAAATATCTCTATCAATAGGTTGTGGAATAGGACCAAGCAGTTGGAAAGGCCTTCCTTTGTAAAACAAGGGTAATTTTGTAACCTTTTTGGTAGGATGGACTAATGAAATGCATGAATGTTGTAAAATAACCTTGTGGAATTGGTTGAGATAGTGTTTAGGGACTTAGAATACAACAAGAGAACCTTGTATCCCCATTCTCATTTATTATTCTAGTGGAAGATTTGGGAAGAAGCCTTCAATAAGTGATTATTCAAGGCAAGTTAAGGTGAGAAACTCACTTCAACTAATGTCCCCATTTCCCATTATCAATTTGTGAACAATACTGTTGTGGTTGTTGAAGCCTCAATTATGGAAGGAAAAGAAATAAAAAAAGTTTTATGTAAATATGATAATGTCTCAAGGTAATAAATCAACCTTCCTAAAAGTACCATCTTTTTTTTCAATGCTCTTCCTATGAGACAATTGAAAATTGCCAACATTCTTGCATGTCAAATAGGATCTATCCTAACCTTCTACCTTGGGATGCAACTCTTAAAGGGCCCAACACCAAATGCTTTTTTGAATAACCTGTTGGATTGATTCCAACACAAACTTACATGATGGAAAATATCTCTCTTAATTCAAGCTAACAAGCTTCAACTTATTAAGGCTACTCTTCAAAATCTCCTAGCATACAATACAAGTTTGTTACAAATGCCTATGAAAATTATTGACAATGTGGCAAATAATGCTTTTGGTCAAGAGTGGAAGATAAAAAAAAGTATTCCTATGTTGGCTTTGGAGATTGTTTCTAAAACCAAGAATAAGAGAGGTTTGGGGTTAAGGTTGATCAATTATTTTAATCTAGCTATTAATGCTAAAATTGCATAGAGAACTCCTTAATAAAGAGAAGTGGATAACTATTACATCTAAGAAATGCTTGGAAGGGAGGAATGGAGATATTTTATCAAGCAATGACCTACCCCACATTTCTACTATTTTTCATTATGGTAGATGCTCTTAGTCATTGAATCACAAAAAATTTATGACAAGATCTTTGGAATGGCATGAAAATTGCAGGTTAAAGAGAATGGGGGTGCCAATGTACGAGATCTTTGGAAAGGCATGAAAATTGCAAGTTAAAGAGAATGGGGGTGCCAATATAAAAGATATAAATCACTTATAGTACTCATTGTCCTTTGGTCATTGATTTTCCCTTTTTGAGTGCCCTCAACCTCATCACTCTGGCTTTCCTCTTGCCTTGTTTTTCTAGTTAGGGTCTCAGTGCACTAAGCTATGTCATGCTCCTACGTGCATGAGGCCAAAAATCAAAATAACATGTGAAATTCAAATTAATATGTAGGTTTTTTTCTCCTCCAAACTCTTCCTCACTAGTATTGACCTTTCACTTCTCCAACTTGATGAGCTACAACCTGAAAATAAGGTTTCAATGAAGGTTTTAGAGTATGTTAATTAAAATGAAATTATGGCCATTTAGGTTTTAATATTCTACATATATAGTTAAGAATATATTAGCTATATTTTACATAATAAATAATATAATCATTCTACTTATTATTATTATATATTATATTCTTTAACAAAATTATTAAATACATTTAAAATTATTATAATTAATAATTAATAATAAGTATATTTTTATATAATTCAAAATATAATTAATATAATATATATTTAATATAATAGTAATATTAGATTAAATCACCATGGTTTACCATTAAATGGTAGTTGAAACTTGTTTTCCAATGACACAATAGTGGTTTCCAAGCATGAGATTTGTTTCAAGCTCAAATCTCACAATATATGTAGCCTATTAGCTAATACAAAGAGAGAAACTAAAAAGATAGAGAATGAGAGAAAGAGATGAATTACTTAGATAGATAGGGAGAGAGAGAGAGCATGAGAGAGAGAAATATAAGAGATACAAAGGAAAAGAGAGAGAGGGAAAAGAGAAACTAAATTTTGATTGGTTGTTTCATGTCAACAAATCCAAGGATGGCATGGGTCCTTGGGGAGTTATGCTCAAGGTAGCATGCCATTTAATTAAAGATATGATAATTCTCCTTTAATACCTCTTCAATGTACCCATTGCACACTTAAGGAGTGATCCAGGTGGATCTCAAAGACCTCAAAAATTCAACTAGCTCAAAATCTTCCAAAACCAACATCAATGCATAGATCATAGCAATACGATCCTGACACAACTTGAACCACATCAAAAGGAGGTCGTAAGCAAGAGTTATGCCTTGTCAAAGTTTGGGTCAAACTAACAAACTAGGGGGCCAAAAAAAGGTGAAAAAATGATCTTGGAATTGGTCAAAATTAGTGTCAAAGCAAAGAGCTCGTTGAGACCTTTCCAACGACATTTGTTTCATCAAAAATGGAGTCCGTTTGCAAAACTTATGGCCAGTCAAAGATTGGTCAAAATAGGTGCAAGGGCCCGTCAGATGGTGAAAAAATTTCTACTTGTCTCACCATAGGATAAATCTAAAAAAATGATGGTAGGTGAAAAAATTTAAAAATAAATGATTAATACTTAAGTGAGTGGAATTCTCACATATTATTCATTTAATTTATAAAAAAAGGAATTAGTTCCGCCTCACACCTAATTTTGTATTCGCAAGGAGGAGTTGAGAGATTTTCTCTTGAGTTGTTGTAAAACCTCTTTTCGTGGAGTTATCCTCTCCATACAAATAGCCTTTTAAATGGTTATTAGGAGGCTTAAAATAAAATAAGAACAAATAAACCCCATAACCTCTTAGCCCTAAAATCTAATAAGACATAGGGCTTTAAAACAAATAAATTAGTTTTTAAGGGGAAATTATTTTGTTGTTTTCCTTTAAGGGGTTATTTTATTAATTATGGAGGTTTTGGGCCTTTTTAGCCAAAATTATGTATAAAAAGGGGGGTAGGAGTGTGAGTTCTTCACTTAGAGGTTCTAAGAGTCTTGCGAGCTAAGTGGTCTCTTGTGAGTAAATGAAGAGATAAAAACTTAGTGAGTCTTTTGAGAGAATTATGAGTGGTCTCTTAGAAGAATAAGAAGAGATAAAAACTCATTGTTTTCTTTGAGAGAATTTTCACGACTTTTAAGTCATTGTAAAGGCTTGATGCCTATTGTATTCATGTACTCTTATTGAGAGAGAGTGAGTTGCAGTTTTATTGCTTGATAGCATTGTAAAGGTGATGAAGGAGTTAGGCATGAACATGTTGCCAGATAGATCCTGTCATTGTAGTGTGGAAGTGGGAAGAGCCTGAAGTGCAATAATCTTCCTTGGTATTAGATTGTAATTCATTGAAAGACCATGGTGATGTAAAAAGCAGTTGCATCATAATAATGGCAATGATTGTGCATATTTGTGGATCCAAAAACATAGCTAGAATCTAGTGAACTTCGTTATCAAATCTTTTCTCTCTTTTCTTGGTGCATGATTTTGTCAACTTCTTTACTTTTTTGCATTTTATGTGTTTATTTGTTCAATTCACAAGTAATGTCAATTTCGATCTTAAATTAAATCTACATCCTTGTGAATCTAATATTTGTTAAGTGATTCATATTAAGGAGTTTACAGATCAAGTTTGGTATCAAAGCTAGTATGACAAGTTGCAGGTTGTGGAATTCTTGGAGAAAATTCAAGCAGTGAAGTGAGATGTCACCACATAAGGAGAACCGGCTTCCTTCTTTTGTCTTTGATGTAGAATTTTGTAAGGCTTCATGGCAATGAAAGCCAAGGTTGATGAAATGTATGAGGAATGGAAGTCTAAAAAAGAAGGCTCATTGAAGAAAGCCAAAGATGAAAATTCAGTGAAAGCTCCTCATTCTTCTCATTCTCTTCCTTGTTCTCTTGGTGATCCTGAGAAACAATCTCAAAGTGTTGGATTGGGGTTGTTAACCAAGATGGGCTATAAAGGAAATCAGCTTGGAAGTCATGGACAAGGCATGGTTGAACCTATGAAGGCGGAAGCTAGACCTCGCTATGCAAGATCAGGGTATGGTGAAGGAGAATGCTCCAAGGCAGTGGAAGCAAGAAATTATCTAAAAGAAGAACCATTACAAGAACTGATCTGTGTAGGATCTAGACTAGATTGCAGTTTAAAAGCTTAAACTTTTACAATGCTTTTACAATGATTATTTCAAGTTAATTAAATCAAAATTAACTTATGGAAATAACAAAATGAAAGTAATAACAAGGTGATTTAACAGAAAAGAAGGAAATGAGAGACAAAAAGAGAGAGAAGAAGAGAAGTGCAAACAACGCTTGATAACGGAGTTCGTCACGAAAGTGACTATGTCTCCGGGTCCACTCCAATAGAGAGACCGATGCGATTAACTCCAAAATCGTTTACAAATGATGCACCAAGACCATCAGATCGGCAGCATAACAGGGCTCCGACATTCAACAATGGCTTGAAAATTCTTCAACAAGACCTCTCTCTTCCGTGTTGCCTCAGCGTCAAGACTTCATCACCTGAAAAAAAAAACTTGAATACAACTCTCACCTCAAGCCCCCTTTTTATACAAAGAATTTTCTCAATTTGGCCTTTAACCAATTGATTTGCAAAGATTCACCTTATCTCTCCAAATACATAAAAATCTTTGATAATCTCCCATATTTGAATAAAAATCCTCTTTTTAATTTACAATTAAAATCTCCCAAATTAATTTAAGCCCTTCAATCTTCTTATTTTCGGGCTTTGGAGGTTTTGGAGATTTTGATTTTATCTTAAAAAAGGTTTATTATTTGTTCTTGTTTTTAAGTTAGGGAGTTTGTTTGGGCATTCGGTTTTCAAATCTTTAACAAAAGAAAACAGACTCTTAATATGGTTAAGCCACCATCGATGGTCTACCGGCCAAAACCTTTTTGCCATACCCGAACGGTCGGCGGTTCGAAACACCCGGCGGCCGTTTTTATACACCAAACAGTAGACTCTTTCATAAGAAAAGCAACCGCTCGCTATAGACATACGAGGCAACAGTTCAAGCTGGTCCGCTGACCACGGAGTCACTGCGGGTTCAAATCCCGTCCACACCTTTTCTAGCAATATGCTTAACAAACACGACCACCGAACAGAGTGATAGGCCACGTGGTGAGCTGAGCAGGTGCCACGTGGCGGACTACAATTTACCAAAAAAATTGACTAGGATGCTGATGTCGATGCCAACTCAGAAAAGATACGACTGCCACGTGTCCGACATTGACTTGCTGTCGACAACACGTCATCGCCAACTGTCTGCCACCTATCGCTGACTGTACCGCCACTTGGATGCCACGTCAACACTGTACGGTCTACCAAATGTCCACTGACTCGGAGTACGGTGCCACGCAGAAAGCTGACTGTATGTACGGACTGCCACGTGTCACTCTGCGATTGGACCGTACCATGCTGACATCATCGTACAGATGACACGTGTCACCCGCGGATTGGTCCATTTTGATCTGCACAGATGCTGACGTCATCCTGTACGGATGATGACGTCATCATTTACCTTTAAGTCCACCAAGTCAACCTGAAACTTTGACCACTGATAAGTTGAGCATACGATGTCAGATTTCGACGAAACGAACACCGTCGGAATCGTCTCGACGAGCTCTTCGCAATGACACTGGTTCCATTGATTTTTGAGACAATCATTTTTTTCGCTTCTGGACGCCCTGATTCCAGTTTGACCGAGGTTTGACTGGCCATAACTCATGCAAACGGACTCATTTTCACTCCGTTCGAGTTGCGTTGGAAATAGGACACTGAGTTCTTTCTGATGGTGTAGATTTTGGAGAAAAATGAGACACTTCAATTTTCAGCGAAAAATGTCCACCGGATCAGGCCTCCCCCGAAGACCTTTTGGACCTCCAAAAGTGGCATTTACTCTGACAATAAGTGAGGACTTGGCCTCCCCACTTGTCCTGTATCCTCTATACATCTGAAAACCTGGCTCACAAGCACAATGAAGACTGCAACAATGTTGTTGAACATAAACATAACTTTATCACTTCCATAAGCATCTACATCCAATGTCGTAGCCACTAACCAACAAAAATTGACTAGCATCAAGTTGAACAACAATGCAGAAATGAAAGAGAATAAGTCAACAACATATCGATCCTTTTACAGGAACATTATTACCCAAGGATCCATCAATGCTTTCAAGCATCTTTTTGTTTGTACTACAAGTGCATCCTACAACATCTGACCCTGGTTAGCTACTCCAAGTTCAAGTGTAGAACCACCTGTACTGACAGACATAAGAGTTAACTCTTTACTTGCATTAATTACCCTCTTTAACTGTCCTGTATTTGCAAAAGATTGATCAGTCTTAATCTTGTGAGAATGTACTATATACTGAATGCCATCCTTAAACAAGTGATAATGATTTTGTTGCCTGTAGAAGATTGCTTTTCTGTCATATAAGTAAGGGCTTCCAAGCACTATCCCACAGATATCCAGTGGAACTACATCAAACAGTACTTCATCCACAAATTTACTAGTGATTGTGAACCTTAAGGTGCATTGTTTTGTTACTTGCAACTTGTCATTTTCACAAATCCAACCTAGTGGATAAGGTTTCTTATGTGGTGTAGTTCTTAATCCCAAGTTATTTACAACACTTTCTGAAATTAAATTCACCTGAGATCCACTATCAATGAGTGCATCAATTTTACTGTTCTTAGCTATAACCCTTAAATGAAACAACTCATTCCTTTTTGCATCTTCAGAGAAATCATTAACTGTGGAAGAAGAAGCACAACTTGCAACAGAAACACCAGAAATAGAGGTTTTACCTTTTAGACCCATCGTTGTTATCTTAGTCTCATCATCTGAATCTGAGTCAAGATCCATAACAACATTCATGGATTTATCCTTACCTTTCTGTTTCTGATTACGTCTTTGAGCCCACTTAGGCCTCAGTTCTGGATGCAACTTCCAGCAGTGATTTTCATCATGACCTTCCTTGTCACAATGAGTGCAAGAAAGTTTCTCATCCTTCTTAACTGTAGCTGCCTTCTTTCCTTTCCCTGTCTCTACATTCTTAGAAGATTTCTTTACATCATTATCAATAAAAGATCCTTTACCCCTTGACTCTAAGTGTGTTGCTTGAACAGACACTTCATCCAAGTTACAAGGGTTCAAAACACAAATGGAATGCCTAAGATAGGAATGTAAACCTCCTATGTACTTCAACAACGTGTCCTAAGTGTACAAAGGAACATTCAAAGCAATAGCCTTCTTCCTAAATTCATGGGTGTACTCTTGGACAGTTTGACCCTTCCCTTGCCTAAACATTTTCCAATCCATCATTAACTGCTGCATATGTCCTAAGGGATAAAACTGCTTCTTAAGTGCATTAATAAATTCTGCCCAAGTTAAACTGACTCTACCATGTTGTGAAACTTCTGCCTTAGACTTACTCTCCCACCAGGTTAAAGCAGTACCTCCTAAACGAAGAGTAGCTAATTGGATCCTATCAACATCATCTATTAGGTTTTGGAATCTACAATAAACCTCAATTTGTTGAATCCAATCATCCAATTTCTCAGCATTAAGTTCACCACAATATTTAGGTAAATCAAATTTTACATCCAGTTTAATTTTAGGTTTATACCCACTCTTGAAAGGATTAGAAGAAATAGAATGAGGAGAAGATGGAGAAGAAGGGGAAGGAGAAGAGGGAGGAGAAGAAGAAAAGGGATGATCCGGTTGCTTGCCACCATCTTCATGATGTTTCCCTTTCATGTCTTTGTGATCTTCTTGCTTTGACGAACCTTCTTCACGTTCCTTCCGTTCTTGTCTCTCCTGAAAAAGTATGTCCACCTTTGCCTTCATCTCAAGGAATGCTCTTCGAAACTCCTGCTCACTAATCTCTTTAGGAACCTCCATTCCAGAAACTGACATCTTCGAAAATGTTTTACGCTTCCCGATCTCAAGATCAAAGTCTTCGAGCTTGCCTTCGCCTTTCTGAATCCTGGATCTCGTTAGCATTAAAAAAAAAACAATAACTGCAATAATAGCCAACTAGGCTCTGATACCAACTTGATCTGTGTAGGATCTAGACTAGATTGCAGTTTAAAAGCTTAAACTTTTACAATGCTTTTACAATGATTATTTCAAGTTAATTAAATCAAAATTAACTTATGGAAATAACAAAATGAAAGTAATAACAAGGTGATTTAACAGAAAAGAAAGGAAATGAGAGAGAGAGAAGAAGAGAAGTGCAAACAACGCTTGATAACGGAGTTCGTCACGAAAGTGACTACGTCTCCGAGTCCACTCCAATAGAGAGACCGATCCGATTAACTTCAAAATCGTTTACAAATGATGCACCAAGACCATCAGTTCGGCAGCATAACAGGGCTTCGACATTCAACAATGGCTTGAAAATTCTTCAACAAGACCTCTCTCTTCCGTGTTGCCTCAGTGTCAAGACTTCATCACCTGAAAAAAAAAACTTGAATACAACTCTCACCTCAAGCCCCCTTTTTATACAAAGAATTTTCTCAATTTGGCCTTTAACCAATTGATTTGCAAAGATTCACCTTATCTCTCCAAATACATAAAAATATTTGATAATCTCCCATATTTGAATAAAAATCCCCTTTTTAATTTACAATTAAAATCTCCCAAATTAATTTAAGCCCTTCAATCTTCTTATTTTCGGGCTTTGGAGGTTTTGGAGATTTTGATTTTATCTTAAAAAAGGTTTATTATTTGTTCTTGTTTTTAAGTTAGGGAGTTTGTTTAGGCATTCGGTTTTCAAATCTTTAACAAAACAAAACAGACTCTTAATATGGTTAAGCCACCATCGGTGGTCTACCGGCCAAAACCTTTTTTCCATACCCGAACGGTCGGCGGTTCGAAACACCCGGCGGCTGTTTTTATACACCAAACAGTAGACTCTTTCATAAGAAAAGCAACCGCTCGCTATAGACATACGAGGCAACAGTTACGGCCGCAACGGCAAGCTGGTCCGCTGACCACGGAGTCACCGCGGGTTCAAATCCCATCCACACCTTTTCTAGCAATATGCTTAACAAACACGACCACCGAACAGAGTGATAGGCCACGTGGTGAGCTGAGCAGGTGCCACGTGGCGGACTACAATTCGCCAAAAAAATTGACTAGGATGCTGATGTCGATGCCAACTCGGAAAAGATACGACTGCCACGTGTCAGGCATTGACTTGTCGTCGACAACATGTCATCGCCAACTGTCTCCCACTTGTCACTGACTGTACCGCCACTTGGATGCCACGTCAACATTGTACGGTCTGCCAAATGTCCGCTGACTCGGAGTATGGTGCCACGCAGAAAGCTGACTATATGTACGGACTGCCACGTGTCACTCTACGATTGGACCGTACCATGCTGACATCATCGTACGGATGACACGTGTCACCCGCGGATTGGTCCATTTTGATCTGCACAGATGCTGACGTCATCCTGTATGGATGATGACGTCATCATTTACCTTTAAGTCCACCAAGTCAACCTGAAACTTTGACCACTGATAAGTTGAGCATACGATGTCGAATTTCGACGAAATGAACACCGTCGGAATCGTCTCGATGAGCTCTTCGCGATGATGCTGGTTCCATTGATTTTTGAGACGATCATTTTTTTCGCTTCTGGACGCCCCTGATTCTAGTTTGACCGAGGTTTGACTGGCCATAACTCGTGCAAACGGACTCCTTTTCGCTCCATTCGAGTTGCGTTGGAAACAGGACGCTGAGTTCTTTTTGATGGTGTAGATTTTGGAGAAAAATGAGACACTTCAATTTTCACTGAAAAATGTCCACTAGATCAAGAACAACCTATAAGAAGTGATGATAAATCATGCAAGATTTCCAAGAGAATAATGAAGATAGATTCTCCTCGACATGTGTGCACTAAAGATGACCATTAGAGGTATAATAAGCCTAACTATTCCAATGTTCCTTTAGATTATAAGAAGATTGGCAATGTAGAAAGTTTATGGTATAGAAGACCGTGCACATTTTGTGGGTTGACTAACCATAGTGTTTCCAAGTGTTAGAAAAGAATGGCTTTGTATAGGAAAGTGGTGTGGACCAGGAAAGGGACACAACATAAAGACCCATCTCCAAATTGGAAGAAAGAGAAGGGAAATAAGGGTTGGATGTTGAAAACACCTTGTGCTTATTGTAACAAAGGTGGACATCAGGAAGGTAACTGTTGGAAGCTTCATTCGGAGCTTCGTCCAAAGAAGGACAAGAAGATTGCAGTTGATTCTCTATTGGTGAACATCAAGAAAATGAAGAGGCTCATGTATGTGAGGAAAGTATCTTCGCTCATGTCTACAAAGGTGGAAAAAGTAGGCGATCTAAAGCATGAAAATGAAGTAGTTGCTTGTAAGCCTAACTATCATGTGTTTTAGGGATCATCAATGCCACAACATGAAAATTTACTTTGGGAATCTATTAAGAGGATTAAAATAATTGTTAGCTCATAGTCATTAATAACCTTGTATTTGTTAATGTTGCTAATGTTTTGTACATGGATAGTAGTTGGGGTAATGAATGCAGAAGTATGTGAGAAAATGCAAATGGGTAGCAATATGTTTGCAGTTATCATAATTGTTGTACAATTTTTTGATGAATCAGGTGTACAATCAGGGTGGACAGATACTGGACAAGTGGGAAGGTGTTTTTGTCACATCGTGTCTGATTAAGAACCTTTGGAGGTCCAAAAGTTCTGCAGTGGGGAGGAATGATCTAGGTGGATCTCGAAGACCTCAAAAATTCAACTAGCTTAGAATCTTCCAAAACCAATATCAATGCATAGAGCACAATAATATGATGCTGATGCAACTTGAACCGCATAAAAAGGAGGTCGTAAGCAAGAGTTATGCTTGGTCAAAGTTCAGGTCAAACTAACAAACTAGGGGGCTAAAAAAAGGTGAAAAAATGATCATATTAGAATTGGTCAAAATCAGCGTCAAAGCAAAGAGCTCATTGAGACCTTTCCAATGACATTTGTTTCATCGAAAATGGAGTCTATATGCAAAACTTATGGCCGATCAAAGATTGGTCAAAATAGGTGCAGGGGCCCATCAGATGGTGAAAAAATTTCTACTTTTCTCACCATAGGATAAATCTTAAAAAATGATGGTAGGTGAAAAAATTTAAAAATAAATTATTAATACTTAATTGAGTGGAATTCTCACGTATTATTCATTTAATTTATACAAAAAGGAATTAGTTCCACCTCACACCTAATTTCCTATTCTCAAGGAGGAGTTGAGAGATTTTCTCTTGAGTTGTTGTAAAGCCTCTTTTCATGGAGTTGTCCCCTCCATACAAATAGCCTTTTAAATGGTTATTAGGAGGCTTAAAATCAAATAAAAATAACTAAACCCCATAACCTCTTAACTCGAAAATCTAATAAGACATAGGGCTTTAAAACAAATAAATTGGTTTTTAAGGGGAAATTATTTTGTTTTTTTCCTTTAAGGGGTTATTTTATTAACTATGGAGGTTTTTGGCCTTTTTAGCCAAATTATGTATAAAAAGGGGGGTAGGAGTGTGATTTCTTCACTCAGAGGTTCTGAGAGTCTTGTGAGCTAAGTGGTATCTTGTGAGTAAATGAAGAGATAAAAACTTAGTGAGTCTTTTGAGAGAATTATGAGTGGTCTCTTAGAAGAATGGGAAGAGATAAAAAATCATTGTTTTCTTTGAGAGAATTTTCATGACTTTTAAGTCATTTTTAAAGGCTTGATGCCTATTGTATTTATGTACTCTTATTGAGAGGGAGTGAGTTGTAGTTTTATTTCTTGATAGCATTGTAAAGGTGATGGAGTTAGGCATGAACATGTTGCTAGATAGATCTTGTCATTGTAGTGTGGAAGCGGGAAGAGCCTGAAGTGCAACAATCTTCCTTGGTAGCATATTGTAACTCAATGAAAGACCATGGTGATGTAAAAATTAGTTGCATCATAATAATGGCAAAGATTGTGCATATTTGCGGATCCAGAGACGTAGCTAGAATTCAATGAACTCTGTTATCAAATCTTTTCTCTCTCTTTTCTTGGTGCATGATTTTGTCATCTTCTTTACTTTCTTGCATTTTATGTGTTTATTTGCTCAATTCACAAGCAATGTTAGTTTTGATCTTAAATTAAATATGCATCCTAGTGAATCTAGCAATTGTTAAGTGATTCATAGTATGGAGTTTATAGATCAAGGAGACAAAGATATGGAGAGAGAAAGAGATAAAGAGAAAGGAAGAGAAAAGGGAGAGGGAGATAGAGATAAGATATAGATAGGTGGGGAGAGAAAAAGGAGAAAGAGATGCAAGAGAGAGGAATCAAAATGAGACAAAGGAGGAGAAAAGATAGAAATAAAGGGATAAAAAGAGGGATACAGAGAAAAAAGAGAGAAGAGAGAGAAACAAAGATAGAGATAGAGATAGAGATAGAGATGGAGATAGAGATAGAGATAGAGATAGATCTCCATCTCTCTTTCTTTTCCCATATATCTCTATCTCTCTCTCTTTCTCTCCCCATCTATCTCTATCTCCCCATACTCATTTCTCCCTTTCTCTATCTCTCCTTATTTATCTCTCCCTATCTTCATCTCTATATACTTATATCTAATTATTTTTGTTTGCTTATCTCTTTGTATCTCTCTCTCCCTCTCCTCTCTCTATATCTCTTTATATCTCTATCCCTCTATCACTTTATCTCACCATCTATATCCCTTTATCCTTTCATCTCCCTCTCCCTCTATATCTCTCTATATTATCCTCACTATCTCTCCCTCTTTTTATCCCTATCTCTCTCTATATTTATCTCTCCCTCTACCTATATCTCTCTATCTATTTGTCTCCCTCTTCCTCTCTCACTCTATCTTCATCTCTCACTATATTTTCCTCTCTCCCCCTTTATCTCTATACATGTCTCCCTCTCTCTATCCATCCATCTATCTCCCTCTCTATCCCTCTTTATATATTTATCTATTCCATCTCTATCTATCCCTCTCTCCTCTCTCTCTTTATCTCTCCCTATCCTTCTTGCCTCTCCTCCTCTCCATATCCCTCTCCTTCTACATCTCCATCTCTATCTCTATCTTCCTCTCTATCTCTATCTCCTTACCCCTCTATCCCTCACTCTTCCCCACTCTTATCTCTCCTCCTTTCTATTGCTACCTCTCCATCTCTCTCTCCCTCTCTCCTTATTGCAATCATAACATAAGCCTATTGGTAATGGAGCTTGATCATCTTCCTAATTCAGAGGTTTTATTTCAATCATGTTTAGATCCATGTAAGTGGATGCATAGTTTATTTGAAGATATGATTTCTCCATTAAGACCTTTGTTTCACAAACAACATCATTTGCTAAATTTCCTACCAATTGACCTCATTTATTGCATAAATGTATGAAAAAAATAGACCAAAATTTATCCTAATTGAAATTCCACACTTTTTTGGTGTGCCCACTGCACACTAAGGTGTGATTTCTAGTTAAGTTTGATTTGTATATTTTATTTTAGAACTAGAATGGTAGAGATAGGATAGAATAATACCATTGGTTGAAAATTCATTGTAAGAACCTTAAATTCATACCTTAAACCTACAAGATAAACCTTATAATCAAAACATAAATCTAACACTTAAAACTAAAAACTATTGTATTTTGTGATAAAAAAATCTTGTTTGACCTTAGTAAAGATGACTTATCTACTTGTTACATGATTAGGGAATAGTTTTTTATGGGACCTACAATAAAACCCTTATGAATACAATGGGGGGTTTGTAGAGAGAGAAGACTATGTATGTGGTATTTCTAAAGTGGTACTTGGTTTAATTATGTGATGGTCAAGTAACACAAATCATTGAAAGATGATATCATTGGATGATTATTAGTTGGCTAGTATATTATTACTAGATCAATCAAGAGAAAATTGATAGCTAAGTACTTGAATTTTATTATAGTATAGATAAATTCTAAAACTCACTTTTATTTATTAAAATTTATGCCTGGCATTCGTCAAAGAAGTGACAAAAATCACATTCGTCAAAATTTTGATGAACATTGGGCACAATTTTTTAAAAAAATTAAAATTTTCACATTAAATACACATGTACCTAATGATTCATCTAATTATACATCTTTGTCAAAAAAATTCATCGTATTTTGTAGTCAAATGAGTTAGTGACACAACTCTCATGACAGCCCGTCTAGAAGGTTCTGGTTGGATGAGGCACAAAATCCAAAAAAAGAACCTTCCAAAATCACTCCAAAAGGCCTCTAAAATGGTGAAAAGTCAACCACATACTCAAGTAATTCCAAAAGTGTGACAAAACTCCCTCCAAAGTAGCACATGTTTCTCAAAATAGTCAAATGTTTTACCCCCACACTCTCCTCATGTCTACAAGCCATCATTTTGTCTCCCAACTTTGACTCATGCAATATGTATGTTTTGAAAACACAAGACTCAAAAAAGGCATTAAAGATAATAAATTGATTAGGTGATTTACAATAGACCTCTTAATCAAGTTATTTTACATTTCAAAGAAAAATATAAGAGGTCCCACCATCAATATTAGATTACATTATACTTGCATGTGAATAATATCAAAGTGATTAGCAAATCACTTAAATGATATTTTTATACTTTGAAAAAAAATGAAAAAATATAATGAAAAATCAAAATGCTTTCAAAATCATTAAACAAGATCAAAAATCATCCAAGGCACTTGATCATTTTTTCTTACTTCATTCTTCACTCCAAGGCCACACGTTTGGTCAACATCTTTTGATTTTCAAAGGAAAAATAAAAGGTTCAAATTTGGCCTATATGGTTGACCTCCAGACTTCTTGGAAGGCACATTTTAAGTCTTCAAGGTAATAAGGCATTACATGTCAAAGGTCAAAGGCATAACCTAAAGACTTGGCACATTTCACATGTTCCTCATGGAGGACCTAGAAAAATTTGAAACAAGGCACATGTTTTCAATGATGAAAATAAGGAAAATTTTGCCTATCTTAAAACCTATCATTTCACCCCCACTATGCATTAACATGTGTTTCATTTTTTAAAACATAGGACAAAAATCCCATCGGTCATCAAAAATAGGGTCAAAACCTAAGTAACAAAAGATTAAGAATGTGAAAAATGTCATCATTTTTCCATCGAGCATTTTGGCAGAGACATGTTGCCGCCAAGGTTTCAATCGCACACACAAAATATGGAGATTTTGACTAGTTTTTGTGGTGATTTCTTGAGGAAAATAGTGGAAAATGAGGTAAATTCCCTTTTTTGCATGAAAACTTGGTTTTTTCATATCATTTGAAAGCCATTTCATTGATTTTGGCTGCAACCTGTAGCATAGTCTAATGAACCTTGTTTCATTTTGCTCTTCTATTGTTGTTCTCCACTTTTATAGCTGCCATGAGAAACTTTAAATGGAGCTTTTAGTAAAAGAAAAAAGATTGAAAGCTTGCAAAAATATGAGCAATATCTCTAGGTACACATTGAATCAGCTCCACTCCTCTTAGATTTTGAGCAACATAGCTCACTTTGAGCTTCCATTATGACTAATAAAGCAGAAATTCATTTTGCATTTTCTTTGAAAGAAGAAAAACTCAATCTTTTGCATTATTTCTTTGAAGAAAACATAGCCATTGAGGTCATGGCTATAGATAGAAGAATGGCTCTTTCATTTTTCATTTTGAATCTGCACTCATAGCATCATACTTTGTGCTTTAATTTTTTTTTTTAAAATAACTTCAAATTTGCTTTTGTAGCTCGAACCCCAAGTGGGTTTCTCCAAATTGCAACACATTGTGTTTCTTTGTGAACATACGAACCGGGTTTTGCACATACATTTCTTGCTTTGAATATCTTATGAAACTCTCCTTAATATTTTGTATTTGCAATTTTTTTCTTGAACCCTAAGTGGGTTTCTGTTCATTTGAAGAAATTTATGATTTCAATAAAAACCCCAAGTGGGTTTTGGTGTTTTGAAGAAAATGACTCAAATTTTGTCCACAGTTGAACATGAATGCTTGAGATTTTAAACATTTTTGTTATTCTTTTCTGGGAAAAGAACCTCCATGCATTCTTTGTATTCACTTGCATTATTCTAGTTTTACTTATACTGAACCTCCAAACTTGTAAATTTTTTGGGTTTTAAAGAAACTCGTGGTAGCCAAATGCTTGATATTCATTCTATAAAAAACATAAAGGCATGATTGAAAGTCTTCAAGGCCCCCATCTTTTCTATTGATTCCTCTATCAATTGTTTCACAAGACAATGTTGTCCTAAAAGGAAGAAATGGTTGAGAATGATTCAATTCCATTGCATGGGTATAAGTCAAAGGACTATACATCTTTTCCATTCTGTAACTCTTGTTATCATGAAGGCTTTGTTTGTTTTGATTTTATGTATTATTTTTCCTGAAATAGAATCAGCTAGGGTCCTTACAAGAGTAACCACCTCTTGCACTCTTTCTTTGCATATTTTAATCAACCTAGATGGGTTTTTTGTATTTTGCAAAATATAGATCCAAATTTCTTGTTTTTGATGCCACGAGAATGTAACTAAACCCTTGTACAATCACCTAGATTATAATATGAATGAGATTTCTTGAGAGAGTGATAAGCTAAAACAAGAACCACCCCTTGCACTTCTTAGCTCGAACCCCATCATAAATTGAGTTATCTTCTAAGAATGCCCTCACATTAGAAATGTGTAGCTCATTGCACTCTTTTCATAAACAGAATGACCATTGTAGTGATGTTGAATAGCTGATATGTTCTTTTGACCTTTAAAATTGCATCTAAAAGTGTTTACTTTGTCATTTATGTTATGTTCATTCCTATTACATTCACTTATGCATGTGAATTCCACCTTTATTTCAAATGTAGACACTTAAAAATGACCGAGGCTTGCAAGCTCTATTTTTACCACTTTTGTCCTAACATAATTATGACATTTAATTTTGTCCTTGGTCCACATTTGACTATTGATTAAATAATTCATAATTATTTAATTAATTCATGTCTTTTTATTCTTCATGATTATTAAATAAATAAATTTTATTTATTTATTGAATACATCACTAATTGTCTATCTTCCCTTAATTAAATAAATTTCTTAATTTATTTAATTACCTTTCTTCATTCATTTCTTCCTGATTATTAAATAAATAAATTTTATTTATTTATTTAATATGTCACTAATTGTCATAATTAAATGAATTGATTAATTTATTTAATTATTAATCATATCTGCTAAATTAAATAATCATCTTTAATTATTTAATTATCAAAATTAGCATTTCTCTTATTTTAAATAAATAAATTATTTAAAATGATTTTCACATTCTTAACTGACAGTTCATTTTAGTAAATAATTTGAAAATTGATTATTTATTATTTCACAAAATCCATATTTTGAATTAATTTAATTCAAAATGGTAATATTCCTCCAAAAATCAAGTAATCGGGCAGATTCTTGATTTTTCAAATCTGATCTTCAGTTCAACTCTTATCTTCTTGATTTTTTGAACCTCACAAATCAATCTTTATCTTCTTGATTTTTGAAAATCTTTATTTTTCTAATTAATTATCTCATTTATTCTCCACTGTTGATTTGATTTTCTCATATGACATCTCGACCACTCGCTTAATGATTTTTCCCTAACCCTGATTAGGGATTGTCAGATTAAATCTTGTTCTCTGATTTTAGGTCTTTGTTGAAGGTTGATCTCATCTGTCCATTCAAAATGGCATTTTCTATAAAATGTTATTTTGCTCACATTTTTGGATTACACACATAGATTACATTATTCTAGCATATTAAGACTTAGAGTGCTTTGAGTCATTTTTTCATAGGCATAGGAATAGTTTTATATTTAAATCCTTCAAAACTTGCATAAGACAATGTCATAGTCAAAATGTTGACACACTCAATCTGAGGACATCAATCATATGCTGCAAGCTAGGAGGTGCTATGAAGGTAATCATGGAAGATTCGAGGAACAGGTATAATCATTCTTGCATTTAATTTACTTGTACTTCATAATTCTTTGGGTTTCTTAGTCTTTATTGATTTGATAAACAAACCTAAATTTAGCCCATAGATACATTAGTGAAGCCGATGTGAATCGTACAATTTTGTAAAGAAATTGGTTTGTTTTCTTGTTTGTTTTTGTTGTTTTGCAGGTTATAGCCAAGAATTCATACAAAATCTTGTCATCTTCTTTTGAGCACAAAAAAATGGGCGCATGAAATATTTAAAAACAATTATTTGGGTTTTGTAGGCCTTGTTTTTAGCTTTCTGGAACTTTAGACAGTTTAAATTTTTGTTAAGATTTGAGAGAGTTATGACTGATTTAGTATTTGTTGTTTTTTAATCTAGCTTTTAAAACCCACGTTTTCTTTTGCCAATAACATTTTATTATGCAGAATCTTGAAAAAATGCTTTCTTGGTTTTGAAGGTTTGATTTTCAGCTTTCTGTGGATTCAAACAATTTAAACTTTTGTTAAGTTTTAAGAAAGTTATCGCTACTTTAATTTTTTGTTGTCATTAAACTTTTCTTTTGAGTTACTAATCTCTTGTTTTCAGCATGTGGCACAACTTGGAGGGAATCTAAAAAATTGTTTCTATAGAAACAAAAATTGAGCTTTTTCATTTCTTTAAGCATAATCAATTTTGTTTGCTTTCAACAACAACAATTTGCATGTCACTCATTTGGTCTTAAAATGAACAAAAAATTGCATATTTCATTCATGGGGGTTAAAATGAACAAAAAATCTGCATGAATCACTCATTGGGCCTAAAATTTACAATTACAACTTGCATTTGCATGTCATTGGGCTAAAATGAACACAAGCATGCATTGAAACTCCTATGGTTAAAATGAACTTGCATTCTCACAGCATGAGTTTAAAATGAACTTTGTTTTTCATATTTCAAGTTAAACCTTTAAAAGGAACAAAGTGTCTTGTGTGTCCTCCTCACATTATCATTTGGTAATTAAAATTTACAAGTGTCTTTAAATTTTGTCACCTTGATGCAATAATCAAAGTATCCTCTCCCCTTGCGCATTCATGCGATCCTGGGTGTAAGAAAAATGGTTATTACCTCTAGAGCTTAGATCTGTTCTGGTGGGAAAAATAACTCACCCTAGGACAACTCAAACTAGCAGCACCCTGAACCCTAGGGACTTCTAGCCGGTATATAAAAGTGGATTCTTGGGGAAAGCCCAAGAATCACACATATGGTTCTGACGAGATGGATCTGAAAGAGGACTCTCACCACATGGATCATGCCCTATGAACAGAATACCCGTACTAAACACCTTTTGTTTTAGAGGCCAACCATTCTTCAAGACACTCACTACTAAGACACTCACTACTAATCCCCTTGAGTAGAGATAGCAGTTCTTGGGAAGTCACTACCTAAGAATTCGAAGTTGGTGTGTTCGAATGATGTTAATGAGTCATGGAGGGGATCCAATGCCACCAAACTTCTAAACTATCTACTCTCGAGAAGGAAAGGTGTTTAGCACCAATCTGGGGTACATCGGTGGGCTATACCAAGTATACAAACCCTTGTCATATTGGCCCATTAGGATCATATTTGTCTCATGTGCATTTGCATACACCAAAATATTGTGCTTTCCAAGTGTTTTCAAACATTCAAACAAAACAAAACATCATTGTCACAGACCAGAAATCAAAGTCAAACTTGTCCATACTGTGCATAAACATATTTTCCTAGAAGCATAGGGTGGTTAGGAAACTTTCTTCCAAATCATTTGTACCTTTGTATTGTTAGAAACCAAGATCTAATTTCAAACCAGAAAAATCACCTTCCACAGAAGAGAAAAATGAAAAAGCAGAGATTTGCAAAAGATGTGCAAATTGATATATTCGAAGTACAAAATATTACAAGAGATAATTTGCTTTATAAAAGTAAAGTTACATAAATCTAATCTTATCTTGAGCAACAAGATAGCTCAACAAGATAAGGATAAAACCTATAACTTAGGAATTAAATAAAGCCTAAGTAAACTTATGCAAAGTGTAATTAATAATTAATTACACCAACACCCCCCCATAAGTTCAACTTAGGGAGAAGTAGATTATTATGCAAATATGAGTCCCGACAACAAGGCCTGATCAGGTACTCATGTACAAATGCAAAGAGAGAGAAAACCCAGTGGGAAAAAACCCCCCCTCAGAGAGATGAACTACTGCGAAGAAGCACTGGAAGAACTCTGAAGAAGCAACACTGGAACCCCAAATCTGGCAAGTAAGGAAAGATACTAATGTTTGAAAAATACCATATCGGAATCACAAATGCAACAAAAAACCTAATGCCAAGGAACACTAGAAACTCACATACTGGATCAACCCTGGAATCTGTAAGCAACAATAGATGAAAGGATGAAAGAACCCCATAATGATGACAAATCTAGAAGTTGTGTTTCTCGAAGCCAATGCCAAATTGAAACTAAAACTACCCATAGGACAAGTACCATCAATATTTTAGAACATTAACCATAAAAACATGTCCCTCAAATGAGAAAGATCTGAACCAATGTGGATCAAGAACCATAAAGTCTAACCAAAGCAGAAAAACTCATGCAAGTTGTCACCAATACGAAATATGGATGCAAGAACCCCCCTCAATGGAACTTTATATTAGTTCATTATTACAATACCCAATCATTGCAAAAGGAGAGAATGCAAAACTACAAAAAACATAAGCAAAAATGCAAACCTAGTGCATGAAAAAAAAATGAATGCATGCATAAAATAAGGTACACATATTCTGTAAATGACCTCAGATCTGCATAAAGGCCAAAACTAGCTTTCCAATGCTATGAAAATTGCGAAAAATAGATAAGCAAGTCAAAAGATATGCTTCCTGGAGTGAAAATGAAAACATCTGAATTCCAAGGCCAAAAAAGATATCAAAAAAGAAAAACCCAAAAATCATACCTACACCATTGCATAGAGCATTGAAACAGCTTTCCAACAATATCTTGTTTGCAAAAAAATGACACTGTATGCCCAAGTTACGCCCATTTCCATGAAAGTGCTCCAAAAATGTCTAATTTGGCCCTTAGGGGCTAAACAAATAAGGCCCCTGGTCGCATGCAAGACCAGGGGCTGGTGCACAAGGAGCTAGGTTGAAGCCCTTGGTCACTGATATGACCGGGGTTGGGGATATAGATCCGGCAAGGGCTAGGGCTCAGCATTGGTCACCCATGGGACCACGCAGGGAGCTGGGAAACTGGTCAGGGGCTAGGTGCATAGTGCTTGGTCCCCCCACATAACCATAGGTGCTGGATTGGAGCCCATGGGGGCTAGCACTGACTGGTGAAGAAGTTGGGTGGTGCCACCAGTGGCGGTGGTACACCAATAGCCACCTAGTGGTGTGCAAGCGGTGTGACCAAATACACTGGCTGCACAAATTTTCATTTGAAATTTTTGATTTTTTAATTTTTTTTTAAATATGTGCATCATGAAGCGTGCCTAGGGGCCTACAGCCCTCAGGTAAATTTTTTTGCCTCTCTAGATGAATTTTCCCAAATTAGACAAATTTTATATGAAAATGGGGGCTTTTGGGAGCTACGAATCCAACAGCGAGGTCCATTTGGGCCCAAAGTGCTCTAAAAATTAGGCGACCCCAGATCTATCAAAAAAATCACCAAGCTTGAAACCCTCACAGATCTGGAAAACAATGATGAAAATGAATGAAATAAAAGTCATTTCTGACTTTTTCCAGTGCTCTGAATCCAATAGGAAACCTTGATTTGATCCAAGATGTTGCATAAAGATGCTCAAGGAATGAAACCCTTAAGGGACCTCAAATGAGCTTTGCACTGTATTCCTCTGAAAAAGCTGAGAAGGGGTTGCAAATTGAGGCTCTGATACCATGTTAGAAAGCAAGATCTGAATGCAAACTAGAAAAATCACCTTCAACAGAAGAGAAAAATGAAAAAGAAAAGATTTGAAAATATGTGCAAATTGATATATTCAAAGTACAAAAATATTAAAAGAGATAATTTTCTTTATAAAAGCAAAGATGCATAAACCCAATTTTATCTTGAGCAACAAGATAGCTCAACAAGATAAGGATAAAACCTATAACTTAGGAATTAAATAAAGCCTAAGTAAACTTATGCAAAGTGTAATTAATAATTAATTAAACCAACATGTATTTCCATTCTTTAGACATTCAAGTCATCTTAGTCATCACCTTGCATAATTTATCCTTAAAAAAAAATCCAAAAATATTGTCATAACTTTCATCATAGTCCTCATTTGGCATCTAGACTTGGCATTGGTCATTTTCCTTAGTCAACATTTTCATATTAGTCTTCATTGTCACCTTGGCATTTGGCATCCTTTCTTGACAATTTTATCACCTTGCATTAGTCATTTCCCTTAGACAAACATCATTATCACTCTGCATTTAACAACATCATGACATCCACCATCTTGTCTTCCCTTCAATAAAATATTGATAGGCTTGCTAGTAAAGTTGAATACCAGTTAGTCTGTAGAGGTCAATACCAACAAGCCTTTGACTTTAAGAGACAATTCCTCCAAACCAAAAATCAATTCCCTTTGTACCAACAATCCATGAGTCCTAGTCCTCCATCTACCTATCCTCACTACCAAAAGTCACTTAACACCATCCATGGCATTAGTCCACAACAAACATCCATTAATCACCCTTATCCTAACTTTGACAAGAGAAACCAACTGTCCACTAGTCCATTTCAAGTCTCCACATCATATGCTAGTCCTTCACCTATCAATCTCGTCCAATTCTACATGCCTTATCAACCATCTACCAACTCATATCATATTCCCACATCATACCATATCGATCTGGTCCAAGTCTCCACATCCCATTTTAGTCAACCTTACACCAATCCAATCCAAGTCTCCATGTTCTATCCTAGTCCTTCACACACTAGTCCAGTCCAAGTCCCCATGTCCTATCCTAGTCCTTCACATACTAGTCTAGTCCAAGTCCTCATGTCATATCCTAGTCTTTCACATACTAGTCCAGTCCAAGTCTCCATGTCCTATCCCAATCCTTCACACACTAGTCCATTCCAAGTCTCCATGTCATGTCCCAGTCCTTCACACACTAGTCTAGTGCAAGTCTCCATGTCATATCCTAGTCCTTCACATACTAGTCCAGTCCAAGTCTCCACATCCTATCCTAGTACTTCATTCATTAATCCTTTTCAAGTCACCCCCTCACAAGCCACATCTAATCATGGAAATTTTGTCATTACTCAAAGGAACATACCATTGTCTAAACTTGAAGATACATGTCAAAATGAAATCCCAAAGCTTGACATCATAATGTCACTTGCATGCCAGGATCAAGGTAGTCCATCCCATAACCCTATCTTAAAGTTCATTCAAGAAGTTCTTCAAGACAATCATGACATCCAAAACACACATATCCTTAACAACAATTCTATTTCCAATTATATCATCCATGACAACCCCATCTTTGACCAACACCGTACCATTGACCAAGAAATCCAAAACAATCCACTCCTTGACCTTTACGCCATTCATGATCAAACACTTTCCAATTCTCTACAGGCCTTGACTATTGACACTTTCCAAAATGAGTCACTTGCCTCCATGACACACATAGACGATATTCCTCAAGAACAAGAGTCTTCTATTATGGACATATTTGAAAATGATTAAGCTATAGCTGAATTTACTGGACTCTATGACACTAACCATAATGATGGCTTCAGCATTGACTTGGAAGCACCAATAGAATCATCTGAACCTGACATGTCACAAGATCAGACCAAAGATATCAGTCAGAAATATGTCCAACATGACAATGAAGCTAAGACACTTTATCAACTATGGTCATCTATCTTTGTCAGAGCAGGCTTCCTCATAGACGAAAGTATTCCAAGTAACAGTGTCCACATACATCATGATGGGTTAGCATCTTGCTCTCAAAACAATAAATACCCCATCACAAATAGAATCTATCAAAGCATGCAATATCAAGGAAAAGGACTAGGCATACATGAGTGAGGCATTCAAGAACCAATACAACTTCAGGAAAATTATAGACATCAAGGTCTTGGCTATTCTTCAGTTAGAAAATCAAACGATGTCAGTGGAACCTCCTCGATACTAGAGAAAACCTTATCAAATGGTTGTTGCCATCACCCCTTCCACCCACAAATCAAAAGATCAAAATCAAATGTCAAAGGCCATTGAATCAAACAAAAAGACAAGTGGACAAATGAAATTAAAATGAATCCCAAAGACAAGTGGATCAAGTAAAGAAAATATGTCAAAAGAAAAATTCAATCAAAATGTGGAGCCAAAATACAAGAGGACTCCCACATATAACACATGTCCACCTCCTTTAAAATGGTCATCAAGCAAGGCATCTAAAGGTGTTGGTTCCAAATGCCATCCCTCCAAAATTTGTCGTCCACCATACCAAGTTTGGAAAATAAAAAGTGAATCATCTAAATGTCCAATAAAATTTTCCACGTCTACCATCATCAGTCATAACCCTACATCTCGCCTAAAGTCCAAAAATCCCACATCACAAATCCAACACATCATGGCAACAACTCTTTACCACAAGGACTCTCATGATAGTCTATCGCGATGTGTGTATTCTGATAAGGCCAACTCTACTATTGGAAAATATCACAATGACATCAATCAATTGTATGCAAGCACTAGGATCCTGACAAGATAACTCCTTCAGCAAGATCATTATTGGCATATCATGGCACTAGTCTCTACATCAGCACCATCAGTAGCTTCAAAAAAATCAGTGGTCAATTAAAGCATCAAGGTCATCCTAAGATATCAAAAATACAAAAAATGTAAAAATGTAAAAAATCGTCACCCTAATGAAAACCTGGCGAACAAGTGTCTTGGTGACACCAAAAAAAATCAAAAATTCAAGAAAATAGTAAAGAGAAAAATTTCATCTAATGGTGAAAACCTGGAAAATAGGCGCCCTGGATAACTACTATGATGAAAACCTGAAAAACATGTGTCATGTGTAAAATAAATCATCTATGTGAAGTTTTACACTTGGGGGAAAGTTGTCTCATTTCCCATGCCTTCCTCATGACATTTATGCCCATCTATGCCCTATCATTTTTGTGCATTTTTCCCACCTACCTTGGTCTTGACATAAAACTGGTACACATAAATCATGCTTTAGGAAAACTTTTGACATTCCTATCCTTTGGTCATACATTATCCATGAAATTTCATGTCATTGCTGACATAACCTCATTATCCGTATTTGACATAGTCCTTGAAAATCATATGACAATTCCCTTAGTCTCATGTCTCTCATCCTTTACCAAGGCCACCTCTCATCCTTTCCTGTTTGTCACCTATTTTGGCTTTCCCTTGTCAAATGGTCTAAGGATACTCCATCATCCCTTTTAGTCCCAACCAAGTCATTCCAAATGCAAAGAGTCTAATCCATACAAGCACATTATCCAAAACGTTACTTGACTTTGTGTCTGGCCCAGTTGCAGACCTCGATACTTTCATCACATTATCGTCATCCTCATTTTTTTTCAGGATGCATCCTTCCCATGTCAAACAATGTTGTCATCACTTATCAATTGGTATTCAGCTTGACTAGGGGCACAATAATGTTTGTCCTTAGATTCTCATGTGTAGGCATCAATCACATGCATTTGTCGTGATCCTCTTAAACCATTCAAAAAGAAAAAAACATCATAAAGTGTCCTGAAAAAAAGAAAAAAACATCATAAAGTGTCTTGAAAAAAGATAAAAACATCACAAAATGTCCTGAAGAAAGACCAAAAACATCATAAAATATCCTTAAAAAGACCTAAAAATTGAAAAATGTCCTGAAGAAACCCCAACAAAGTCAAAATGTTAGAAAAACACAAAAATGGAGTCATTTCCTGTTGAAAGTCTATAATGTCAATGAATCATTCTTTGTCATTTGTCTAAACTACGTTGTCTCTGTGCATTTGCTACATAGGCAAGACTCATTTTCGAGTCCTCGAGACATTAGGTCAGTCCTTTTAGGTTTGTCAAAATAAAATCTAATGCAATCTTTGGTCATCAAGACAAATTCACTAGTTATGTCGAACTACGATGTCTCTAAGTGCATGATGTAGGCAAGGGCATCTGTCGATGAACCCCTGAGGCCGTACTAGGTCAGTCCATTAGGGTTCATGGCATTACATTGGCACACACGTCAAAAATATTCAAGTCAAGACAAATAATTTTCCAAATGGGAAAACTCCTAAAACAAAGCATGACAATCATTTATTCAAATGGGACAATCACATCAGCATGACAAACAAATCGACATATGGTCCACACAAGTCAAACTCAATCAAAACAAGTCAAATGATCATAACCTGTCAAACTATCAACTTTTGGTTTTCTTTTAGACGTGCCCTTCTGAAAGATAACCTTCGCCCTTCATTCCTTAGGATGTGTCCTCCTAGGCATCGTCACTATCATTCGACATTTTGAGGGATCCTCTTGACATTAGTATTCTTCAGATGTGTCATGAAGAAAAAATTATGTCATTTATGCCTTAGGATGTGTCCTTCCTAAGCATCATCACTGTCCCTATCATCTGGAATTTTGAGGGATCCCTTTTGAAATTTAGGGATCAATCCTCTTGACATCAATATTATTCAGGATGTGTCCTTCCTGAATTTGGCAACTGTCAACATTTGTCATCTTGGCATCATCAAAACCTTGACACCTTGGCATCTTGACATTGAGACAATTGACATCTAGACACATTGGCAAACACTTGGCACTTGTCTTTTGGCTTTCATCATGTTACTAGTTTTTTAGCAAGATCTTGACAACATGATTTAGAAAAGTAGCAACGTATCATGATTATCCTTGGATTTTTCATCATTATGTTACTAGTTTTTCAGCGATATCCTGACAATAGGATTTAGAAAAACAGCTATGTATCATGATTGTCCTGGATTTTTCATCATGTTAGTAGTTTTTCAGTGAGATCCTAGCAATAGGATTTAGAAAAGCAACGATGTATCATGATTGTCTTATCCTGTCTTTGGATCTTTCATCATGGTACTGGCTTTTTAGCAAGATCCTAACAACAAGATTTAGAAAAGCAGCGACGTATCATGATTATCTTATCTTATATTTTGGCTTTCATGATGTTACTAGTTTTTCAATGAGATCCTAACAACAAGATTTAGAAAAGAAATGAAGTATCATGATTGTCTTATCTTGTATTTGGATTTTTGTTATCATGTTACTAGTTTATCAGCAAGATCCCAACAACAAGATTTAGAGAAGCAGTGACGTATCATGACATTGACACACATGTTACTAGTTTCTCAACGATGTCCTGATTAAAGGATTTAGAAAAACAATGACGTATCATGATAATGGCTCTATTTTGTATTTTGAAAATCATGTTGCTAGTTTCTCAAGGATGTCTTGGAAACAAGATTTAGAGAAGCAACAACATTTCATGACTTGCCCTTTTTGTCCTTTTTGCTGGCGGTTGGTTATGAAAAAAAGACTGGGGAAATAACACTCTTAGTATGATTCATGATCATCCTTGTCTATGACTGCTTGTCTTATGTGATGGTATGACCTTGCACACCTTGATCTCTATCATATCATCATGTTTGTTGACCATTACAACAATCTTCCCAATGATGATTAAGAGCAATAATTATTAAAGTCCTATGGTAAATTTTTGAAGGATTTGGTCTAGGAACTAACATGCATCTCCTTTTGTCTTGTCATATTCTCTCACCCATCTCATATAGGAATTGCATCCATATCATCATCCATATCTTTTGCACTAACATTTCTTTGTCTCTTCATGTTCTAGTCTTCTCACACTGAGTTACCACCCATACCCCGGGAACATCCCTCTCGAGGCACATCAACCCTCTTCATCATTCTTCTCATCTATTTGCACCGCATATTTTACTTATTTCTTGTCACAATTCATGCTACATTATGACAAAGAGAAAATGACACTTAAATATTGACCCAGGCTCCAAGCCTATATTTCTTTTACTACTTTCAACGGTAGCATAATTATGACATTTAATTATGTCTGGGTTCATTCAAAATTGACAAATAATTACAATTAATGACCACCATGTCGTTTTTATTCTTCATGACACAATAAATAAATTTTATTTACTTACGAATTCACTGCACTGTCTGTTCTTCTCCTCAATTAAATAAATTTTACCCATTTAATTGCCTTCTTCATTTGTTTCTAATTAATTCAATAAATTTTATTATTTATTTAATATATCACTAACGTCATATCACGAATTGACAATTTATTAATTATTAATCATAATCGCAATTAAATAATTATCTTATTAATTACAATAATATTTCATTTTAAATAAGTTACTATTAAATGATTGCCATTTTAACGACAATATTTTAGTAAATAACTAAAATTGATTATTATTTTACAAAATCCATATTTTGAATTAATTTAATTCAAAATGGTAATATTCCTCCAAAAATCAAGTAATTGGGCAGATTCTTGATTTTTTAAATCTGATCTTCAGTTCAACTCTTATCTTCTTGATTTTTCAAATCTCACAAATCAAGTAGTCTTTATCTTCTTGATTTTCCAAATCTCACAAATCAAGTAGTCTTTATCTTCTTGATTTTTGAAAATCTTTATTTTTCTAATTAATTATCTCATTTATTATGCACCGCTGATTTGATTTTCTTAGATGACATATCGACCACTCACTTAATGATTTTTCCCTAACCCTAATTATGGATTGTCAGATTAAATCTTGTCCTCTGATTTTAGGTCTTTGTTGAAGGTTGATCTCATCCCTCCATTCAAAATGAAATTTTCTATAAAATGCTATTTTGCTCACATTTTTGGATTATGCACATAGATTACATTATTCTGGCATATTAAGACTTAGAGTTCTTTGAGTCATTTTGTCATAGGCATAGGAATAGTTTTATTTTAAATCCTTCAAAACTTGCATAGGACAATGTCATAGTCGAAATGCTCACACACTCAATCTAAGGGCATCAATCATATGCTGCAAGCTAGGAGGTGCTATGAAGGTAATCATGGAAGATTCGAGGAACATGTATAATCGTTCTTGCATTTAATTTCCTTTGTACTTCATAGTTCTTTGGGTTTCTTAGTCTTTATTGATTTGATAAACAAACCTAAATTTAACCCATAGATACATCATCAACTGTAGATAACATTTCGACTACTTCCATAATCACATTTTTCCTTTAAAGGACTATAGCCATCTTCTTCATTAGATGAGATATTCAATAGATTATACTCATGTATCCCAAGGCTTTCCCGTGCATTGAAACCTTTGTTCATTTAAAGTAGATGCAAGTTGCATTGGAAGCCTCCCTCTTTTGTATTGATTTATCAATTAATGGCATATTACTTTACTTCCTTTTTATCATGCCCATTAAAAGTTACACTTGTGAGTTGTGAAACTTGACTGCTTCCCCCATTTCCATTAATAAAGTTATTTTCAACTGCATATATGACTTGTGGAGGTAATCCTTGGGTCCGAGCAACTCAAGAAAATGTAGATGAAAGTTGTGGTTGATCATTATGTGACACCGAATAGGGTAGTTGAAAATATTTACTAACCTTCCTTCCTTTTTCATCTAATATGCAATCTCTTGTCCACTTCCCCTATTTGTGAATGTGACAACATACCTCTACCATTAATATTCTCATTCAACTCTACAGTATCAACTGTCCTCTATCATGTTATTTACTATCTATGATTGCCATATGAGCTATTTGCTTTGACATAGGGCTTCTATCAATCTTTTTACATGTTCAAAGAGGTTTGACTGTCTACTACCATGTCTTCTCAAAACCATCCATTGATAGTGTGATATATGCCTTCAATTCATGTGATTAGGCTATCTTAAAATGCTAATCCATACTTTGATTGGACTATGTTTTGTGCCTCAAAGGCTCAAAGATTAACACTTCATCATGTCATATGATGATGACATTTCCTTTTACCTTTCCAAGGGTTGCTCACTTTAGGTTTCTACAAGATTGTATCATTGTCTTGAGTTGGACTGCCCACTAGACTTTATAAGCTCTTTTTGCCCATTATCCTACTATGAACATCACAAAAGGTAAAAGATAGCAAAGTATTGAACAATTCATAGATATAATAGTAGATGAATAATGAGTAAAGGACATATCAATGGTATACAAAGCACTCTTGATCCTCTACATTTGTCATTTCTTAATTCCTTTCTTCCAAGTTTCATGATTCTTGTCAGCATGTGATTTCATTAATGCATGTGAGGCTGATCCTTGTTATTTGTTGACAGCACTTTCATTGCATGGCCTATTTCAGTTTATCATTCACTACCAAGGTAAAAAAATTGTTCACTTTCCCCCTTAATGGATGAAGTGACTACCCTTGTTTTCATGTAGCATACATTCATCATTTCTACCCATATACATGAGATCATGATTTTATCCACTGTTGATGTCCCATCATGACATATAGCAAGCATTTTTCTTCAGGACTATCCCAACCCTCATGACTTTCACAATGCTTACTACCCCCCATGTTTACTACCTGATTTCCACAATAGTTATTTACCTTTTCAATCATGTGCCACAATTAACACTGTCTCCTCACTTTGATCCTAGTGGGAAGACACATGTCACCTATGTCAGTGACCTAAAAGCTCACTGTCCTATTTGATGTGTGGTTGTCCAATAGGGTTAAGGTGAAAGGGACCTAACAATACTTTGGATTTCTCCTTGATTATTTAAGAGATGCATAATTGAACTTGATGCATCTTTTGAATCCGATAATGAAAGTTGATCAACTAGTGTGATTCCATATTGATTTAATGCATTGATAACATTTATATCTTTGATCATGTTTCTCAATTTTCTATTCCTCTCAAAACATCAGAGGGCGGCATGCTGAGCTCTACCCTTGTGGGAGCCAAATTTACCCCACATGTATTTAATTGAATCAAAACAATAATCAGACTTGTCTTAAATCTGCACATGAAGCAAACAAGTTAGAAAAATAAATGTATATTATGGATGTGTTTGATGACTTCACTGTTTTCTAAGACATCCAAGGTTTGCATGCTTATTTAATGCATTTAGGGATCAGTTTATACATGCATAGGTAAGTTTTTATGTAAGGTTTGAGATCTTTAATTGCTTAGAGCATTGCTCTAACATCATTTTGATTTCCATATATAGGAGCTAGGAGCACTACGGAGCTAGGAAGGACACAAGCAACTCGGTGCAGTAGCAGGGCAAGATGACACCTTCAAAACCAATCATTCTTAGGAAATGACTAGTCTCCATCCTTATATGCTCATTTTATTTGTTTACTTATTCATGTATAAACTGTTCTTTATTTTCATTGAATAAGTAAAGTTAGTCCCTTGGCTTGTTAGGGACATATGCACTTCATGATTATCAATAAAGATTAAATTTGTAGCACATATGGTTTTCTTTTCTCATTTGTTGTAATTACAACATTAGAATGAAAATATAATCTGTTTCATTTGACAATCTCTACCATGCATATTGACTTGACTTTGCAGACTATGGTTTATCTTTTAAATGTTTAAAACAAACAACAAAAAAAGAGTAAACAATAAGTTACCTGATTTCAACTAAAAGCTAAAAATTAGGTAACAATACCAAGTCAGCTAACATCCATAAAACATAAGTAGTCTCCATAATGTATTGCATATGTTGAGTCGACCAAGACTAGAACACAATTCTCTAAACCAATAAATAAACCTAAAAGCAAAAACCTTCTAGATCTAAGAACACATCAATTTCCCATCATACCACCAATATAGAGACTACCAAATAAACCACAACATAAGAATTTTCACCTTAAGAAAATGTGGAGTCTCCCACATAGTATGCCAAGCAAGGAACAACAGTAGAATATAGAGTTGAATTTTGTCAGAGATAAATTTATGCTCACAAGAAAAGACATCTCAAGATCTAGGATATAGCTATCTAAATGATTCATGATAACATGGATAAGAGGTTAGAGTCATATCATATCTTGTGGTGAATTCCAAACTCAAATACCAACACACTAATCCATCAAAAAAGGGCATTACTAGCAAAAAATAGCTTATGGTAAATCAAGTAGACTTCCCATATAGTTATCACCATGTTGACATGAATGAAAACATAGAAACAACCAATTACAAACCATCCTTACTTCATTCTCATGTTACATGGCTTCCACAATCCCAACAATCTCCCCCTTTGGCATTGATGGCAACATGGATGACAAAAACCATTTTTAAATATACTGCAACAAAATACTCTGAATACTCCCCCTATCAAAACTATTCTTTACAAAAATGTTTTTCCTTTTTCTCTCTATCTCTCCATCTCTCTATCTCTCTATCTCTCCCCCTTTGACATCAATGACAAAGGATGGGGTCCGGTATATAAGTATACATGCATCAAAATGTAACCAAAAATGATATGAACACAAAATTGAATTAACCCAAAGAACCTCTGAGACTCTCTAGGATGACCTTCCACAATGCTTTTCATTCTTCCCATGAACCGTTTACACTTATAAGAGTCTTGTGAAATAGCTCAAGCTTAGTTGAGGACTCTACACCATCTGGTAAAGTATTGGGATAAAGATTAATCTCTGATAATTCACCAATACAACCAAGAGCAATAGAAACAAAAGTGTGTCTGAGTTTCATCATGTCTTTAAGTGCCACAAACTTCTTGATAACTTATGTCCTTTGATCCTACAGAGAAAAGAATTTTTCTTGAAGCTACATAATGTAGGACCACCTTTGATTATCTCTTTCTTCTGCTAGCCTGTATGTATCTACCTGAGTGTTCATCCATGACTCACTCATCCTTATCTCATTTATTATATTCAGTGTACTAATAGACCAATCTAAGCAAAAATAAAGTAGTTGTTGTGCTTCATCTTCACAAAATTGTACACTTTCCAATTCCTTCATCACTTGACTGTGTGCATTTGCACATTTTTCTTTGATATCTTCCAAATTTCCTTCATCAAACCTGATTCTAGCATGCACTTCAAGTCTAGAGATGTAGAACTTCAAAGAATTAATCATGCCTCAAAGATTCTCCACAACAAAAATAGATGAATCAAAATTAGGACTGGGAATAACCTTCTACAATTCTTCCAAAGCTCTCTAAAAATTTATTCTTTCATGCTATTGTTCAAACTCACTTCCTTCTACAACTTCTTACTTAACAACACTCTTCCTTTTCTTCCCTATTTTGGTTATGCTACTAGAGGTACCTCTACATTGAGATTCTTAGGTTTTTCCAAAAGAACTTTAGCATAATTATCAACTTCATCCTCTGACACTTCATAATTTAATTTAGATATCCATACCAACCTTGATTCAACTGCTTCCACACGACAAAAATATATAGACACAAGAAATTGATGCTTCTAAAGTACCTTTCAACAACACTTACTGGAATCCTAAACCTTCTATTCATCCATAATCTTAAATGTTCCAAAGAATGCAGCAAGGGTAGTCTCTTGTGCATCCAAACTACCAAGATTTATCATGAAGTTATTGATTTGATGGGCAATAGGCTATGAATTATAGCCTTCCTATTACTAGCAATTCTCTCAAAAAGTAGAAGAGCAAATAGACAACCAAATTTCCATACCATAATATATTATTCTTACTCTTCTTGATTTCCTTTAAATTCTTCACAAGATGTATATCAAGTAATTCAAACAAGTAATAATCCATAACTCTTTTAACCATATCAACAACACTATGTACATCAACAATGGAAACTGTGAGGTTATTGTTAGGGATACAAACTTTGTGACCAATGACCATAGCAACATACCTTATTATCAAATCAACAATTAATCTCAAATCAAACTATTTCCCTTCAAGATTCACACTGGTAACCTCAATTATCTCTTGCTCATCCATAGATTTCCGTTTGGGAATTGGTCCAAAGGAACACAAACCAATCACATCTCTAATGTATTCTCTGGTAATCAAATGTGCCTTATCAATCCACAAAGATTCATCAATTCTGCTCAAAACTTTTTCGGATATACTTCTTCCCAAATTCAAATAAGGGAACTTTCCTCCAAACATCCAACTTCTTTTCAACTAACACTCTGTAGGCATCAATGCTCTCTTTCAATTCACTTTCCCAAATCATGCTCAACTAAAATGATGACATTTCTTTTGTCTTAATATAAAAAAAATGTATAGATATCTTCTATGGAAAACACTCTCAGGGGGATGCGAGAGAATAGAATCTTCCAACACATTCCTCAAATATCTCTTCAAGCTAACTTGCACTTTATCCACACAACTCACAACCTTTGAATTATCCATAGCAATAAAAATGAAAGATTGTGCAAATAGGAATACCTTTGTAAATGCCAACAAGAAATGTATAGATATCCTTCTTCTGGGGCTTACTTTGAATCCACTTGATCTCTTCTTCAACCCCTAAAACTCTAAATTCCTTTCTAAACTTCCTTTACATGCTTCTTCAAAAATGCATAAGCATTTTGAATTGTCTAAATTTATTCCTTCCACTATGAATGATTTTGCAATAAATGCTTCAACTTGCAGGTAGATTACCTTGAAAATTGTGTACACCTCCATTATTTCAAATTTTGTAGACTTCATCCTTCATAGATGCGATTGAGAAAACACCTTAATTTCATTACCACATTAAATATACTTTTTTCATGATGTGACACAAGTATTGATGAGGGGGTTTATTAGATTTTCTAATAATTGCTCCCCCTTAGCCATTGCTTTATGAGAGTGTCTGTACCGAAGGTCGGCACAAATAAGACTAATAATTTTGATTTCTTTCTCTAAATCCTTTTCATTTCCTTTCTTGCTTCTTTTGGATCAATGATTTGATCATTCTTCTTCACCAGATAATTATTTTTCCTTCTTCTGCCACTATAGTTCCAAATTGGGTCGACCCATAAATAAACATACATTCTTTTATTTTTCTTGAATAAACGTATTTTAACACAAACCAACTTCATCCAATCTTCTTTTCTCTAGAAGATTAAGAGAATGATAAAGAATTACTTCAATTTGTAGTCCTTGTCTGCATGACCACCCTCGCAGGAATACAAACACCATTAGCCACCTTTATGTCATTTGATAGAGTTTCCTTCCGGAAATTGTTTTCTGATCCTTGATTTGTCCATCTTTGCATTGAATCTTCTTACCATTAGATTGCTTCGCTTTAGAACTCCGACCTTCCTCAAATGATAAACCACTCTTATCCATTACCAATATTTGAGAAGTGATCAATTAATCAAGCATTGATGAGCTTATCTTAAATTTTTCTTCAAAACTTCTTACCTTTTCTAAATCAGATCTCAATATTTCTATTTCTTTCTCAAGTTTTATGCATTCATCCATCTTCCTTTGAATTTCAATTTCCTAACATTCTTTAGTTATTTTCTTCTCATCGAATTGTTGCAGCAAGCTGGAGATAATTGCATCTGCCTTAACCAATAGATCACATGCTTCAACACTTTTATTTTGCATCTTTTCAATATACTCATTCACTTTCATCAATTTTTTTGTCAAATCTTCTATTTCTTCTGAATATTTAGTAGAGACCACTTCTAGGGGAAAAAAAATTTTATACTCAAATTTCAGGACCTTCCTCAAGTTGTTAGGCTTCTTCTAAGGAACCAAGCTCTGATACCAATTGTTGAAAATATGGGATACTAAGAGGTGGGGGTGAATCAGTATTCCATAAAACCATAATAAAATCCATCTAACCATTATCACAATTTTGACTAAATCAGCAAGAGGGAACATAAAAACAAATCAATGCAACCATACACATGAACACCAAGATTTTTATGTGGAAAACCTAAAAAGGGAAAAACCAAGGTGAGGGTTAACTCACAATATATATTATATCTCGATACAAAATATTATAGGGCTCATTGCCAGGACTCAGTGTCCTTGAAAAGGCTCAATTCTCGAGTACAAAAGATGGCTAATTGCTAAGATAACAAAGATAGTGGCTCACTACCAAAAGATTGAACTAATAGGATACACCTTCAATGTGTAGATTTCAATTCCAATGAAGCTCAAACTATGAAGTACTATAGGCTCACACAGTAGTCACTCAACTAAATTGTACTTATCCACAACTAATAAAGCATTTAGGCTCAGATCTTCACTTCTCTCTTCTACCTCTCACTTTATCTCTCTTATTCCTTATTCTTCAAAATATATTATATATATACAAGTATATCTTATTCATCAATTAGGTTGGCCTAATTAGATGAAAACAAAATAAACAAAACTCTCTTTTTCAGCACCATATATGATTTAGACATTTTATCATGGATGTAGTGCATTATACCAAGTTGGCTAACATCCATAAAACACAACTAGTTTCCATAATGTATTTCATACACTAAGTAGGCCATGACTAGAACACAATTCTTCAAACCAAAAAATAAACCTCAAAGAAAACACCTTTCGGATCTGAGAACATAGTAATTTTCCATCATACCACCAACATAGAGACTAGTACCAATAAAACCACATCATAAGAATGTTCACCTTAAGAAAATGTTGAGTCTCCCACACAGTATGCCAAGCAAGGAACAACAGTAGAATATTGAGTTGAACTCTGTCATAGATATTTTTTTTCTCACAAAAAAAGACATCTCAAGATCCAAGATATAGCTATCTAAATGAGTCAGGATAACATGGTTAAGAGATTAGAGTCATATCAAATCTTGCGGTGAATTTTGAACTCAAATATCAACACAATGATCCATCAAAAAAGGGTATTATCGACAGAGAACAACTTTCGGTACAAACCAAGTAGACTTCCCATATAGTTATCACCATGTTGACATCAATGACAACATAGAAACAACCAATCACAAACCATCCATACTTCATGCTCATGTTGCATGACTTCCATAATCCCAACAGTTGTGTGTATGGTTTTAGGCCACTCATTGTGACAAGGAGGTGGGGAAACCTTACTCTCCATAGTCCTTTAGGCATGTGGGGGATAGAAGCTCCACCAACCCCTCCAGGGAAAGTAACCATGCAGTGGGAGTCATGACCCCTATAAGGGGCATGAACTCCCGCTATGGATGTTGAATTCCCCTTGCCACAAATACTACTCTTTCTTTGTTTCATTGTGTTTTCATCTATATAAATCAACACTATAAATTTATTCAACTCTTAAATTTATTAATTCAACTCTGTAATAATTATACCTATAACTTTCCACAAAGATAAAATATTATATATATTCTTTTTGAGAATATTTTGATTAATATAAAAAAGTATACATTATATGATAAAAATTGCATTACATTAAATTCAATTATATATTATGAAATATTACACATGCACACACATTTATATATTCATTATGAATATATTTTCTAGAAAAATTGCACAAAAGATGTTACATAGTCAAAACAAAGCAAAATATAGAACTATGAAATAATTTACTAAACAAAGAGATAAACGAGAAAATAATATAATTAGTAAAACA
>VDFB02056351.1:34725217-34790671 GCA_007258455.2 Sequoia sempervirens | reverse complement strand
GGTTTGGAGGGCATTTGCAACCACTAGAGACGTGTTTTTTGCAAATTCTATAATTTTTCACATAATCGAGTTCGTGCTCACCATCAGGATTGCATTTGGTTCAATATCAATGAAATCAAACACGAGTAATGTTAAGTTATCTCTTAGCTTTCAAATGATATAATTTTTTTCACTTTCTGACAATGTGAGGGCTTACATCCATAATTTCTTTTGTTTGTATGTTTATTTTTTTCAAAAAGCAGTGTTTGGTTTTTTTTTCATTATAAATTAACCATTCATCAAAATTTCAAATAAATTATATTTTTAGAAACTAGACTCCATTCTACAAATTTAAAAAAATAATTTTTTTAAAAATTCTATTACTTTCCAAAATTTGTAGGGGGAGCACGACCAAAATTCTACTTTTTAGGAAGTGCCCACTTAGAAAATTAGAAAAAAATCAAATATTCATTTAAAAATTATCAGAAAAAATGTGCACCAACTAGATACTTTTAGCTAACTTCTGACTGTAGCAATTTTAAAAATACTAAAAAAAAGGTCACCATGCTTAGGTCGTACAAGAGTTGCTATGTTATGTTTTTTTGACAAAAACAACACCAATTTGTGTACATCCCTTTGTTGAACCGCTTAATCTCAACCATTTTCAAAATAAATTAGTAGTTTAGAAAGTAGACTCAAAGCACTTCGATCCTTGCTTTTGTTCCATCTCAAAATTTTGAGTTTAACTATCCTCAATTTCATGTCCAAGGTCAACATTTCTTGATTTTAGAAAAAAAGTGGCCACTTAAGCCCCCTTTTTGGGAACCATCTTGGTGCACTTACCCTATAATTTGTAGCAAATTGAATGTAGTTTCTAAACTACTAGGTTTGTTTAAAAAAAAATCTATTTGGTGAAAATTTGAAATTTCAATGCAGTAGTACTTAAATTTTAGGGAAAAAATAGAGTAGGTGTTTGTCGACCACCCTAACCACAATAAAATGATAATATTTTTTTATAAGATTTTAGATATATAGTAGAGGGACTCATGTCTCAATGTGATGCATTTTTTGTAATATTTTTCTAAATTAAATAATTAACTATGAATTTTTATTACAACTTTTAAATTTTTTAAAAAACTCGTATGTCTAACCACCTTAACTTGGTCAAAACTTCATGAAATTAAAATTTTCATTTTTAAATCCTATAGTATGTGAAGCATAGAATGTGACACACATGTTTTGGAGTCAAAAAATGTGATACTATTTAAGCTATAGATGTTTTTCAATCAATCTCTCAACCAAAACTTTAGTCATAATTTGAATAGAAAATGAATAATAATTACTTATTAAATTCAAAATAAAGCATAATTTATATTGGTGGAAAGCTAAGAATCTCCTTTAGAAACCCTTTTCATTTCATCAATTTTGGGTAAAAAAATGTCGTTAGCCACATACCCATCATATTGCCACTTTTTGGCCCATCATGATCCTGCACATACCCACTTCCTTAACACAACCAAACCTACTACAACACATTAGTACAACCAACCAGCTCAACAAAAGAATATCAAGCAAACACTAGAGGTTGACACCAGTAACACTTACTGATGGAAAAATAATGAAACTAATCGAAGCATCATCACAACTTCTCAACCATCAATAGAATTCCAACAATCATCAATAGTATGAACCAGTTGAAATTAATGACAACAAAAGCATAAGTTTGTTGACATCAATGACACCAACTATTCATACTAGCAACAATCTCCCCCTTTTTCATTAATGGTAACACATGATGTGAAAAACAATCAATAACAAAAATAATAGCTTTGATCACCAACACATTGCTCCATACCAAATCTTTCTCTTTTCCACTTTTACTTTCTCTCCCTCTTAGCTTACTGCTCTCATTTTTTACATTACTCAAGTTCTCCCTCTTTGTAATCAATGGAAAAGGAGAACACATCTCTCTCTCACTCTCCCCATTTTACATTAATCATACTTTTACCCTAGGGCTCACCACTACTTTGCAACATCTTTTCCTTTTTACTGCTCTGCATACTCCCCCTTAGGAGCACACAACAAACTATACCAACCAGCAACCATTGCACCTATCTTTTGACACAACTAACAAAAGACAACACCACCTTGCACCAGCACTTACTCCCCCTAAATGCAACAATGCCACTACCTACCCCCTGAGTGGTAGCCTCCACAATTATTATAGAACAAAGAATGAATCTTGAGATCCACTAGACTGATGCATATCCTTATGCATCTAGTCTAAAGAAGGATGGGAAATAACCCTTAAATTCTCCAAGATTTTGGTGTTTTTTTTAAATACCAATCTGATGTCGCATATAACCTATGGATTTTCCTTTTTCAATGGTTAGCTACCTAGAGGGATTGGCCAACAAATAGGAAAATGTTGCAATAACTTTCCATCTACACTTTGGTGTCTACAAAACCTAGGAGGGTGATCCCATAAAATACAATTAAGATATTCTTGTGCTAATTTACCTCATACATTGTAAACAACAAATATATTCTCTTATTATTTTGCTTGATAGATTAAATACTTCAAAGATCTAGCTAATCCTATATAACATTTAACATTCTAAAGAAAGAGAACACAAAACTATAAGAAACTTCTATGAATTACTTCAACTGAAATGAAATTTTGTATTTGTTATTTTAGAGTGTGAAAGATCCAAGAACTTGTAACTTTATATAGACCAACACCTTAACCTAGGGTATGGAGTCAAATTCAATGCAAATCATGATGTATAACAACATTTTAATCCTAAAATTATAGAGCTTTACAATATTGAATTACAACATTGCACTCAATATCTTGAATCAACTCTTCTTACAAAATCCCTGCACATGAATACATAAACCTATACTTCTATTCAAGTAATTTAACTAATTCTTTCAATCAAAACATTGATAAAATCATACATCCACTAGAACAACAATGGAGATCAAATGAAATATCCTTGATCATTTTCATTAATAATTCATGAAAAGTGTATAGTAGGAGACAAATAACTTAAAATTATGCCAATTCTTATTATAATCCCCCTAAATCTAACATCATTCCCTCTTAATTAATTAAATAGCATAATTTTATTAATTCATCAATTCATTCCCTTTTAATTAATTAAATTAATTAATCCATTATTCTTCTTATAATTAACTAAATATTTTATTTAATTAATTATATCATCCTCTAAATTATAATTATTCCAATCAATTAAATTATTCCTATTATTTAATTTATCCCACTAAAATCCCTCATTCTTTTGATCCCCATTGTGTTAATTAATCCTTGGTTAATTAACCTACTAACCTTTTTCATCCCATTCTCCAACTTTTAACTCTACTCAAGTTAATAAACCCCTGGTTTATTAAATCCACCTACCTCATTAAGCTAATTAACCCTTGATTAATTATCCTAAACCCCATCATTACCATTATTTCCTAATTTAAAATTCATCCTCAACTCCCTAATGTTGTCTCATTAATGTGGAAAATCCCACCTACCTCCACTATCTTACACCTAACCTCCAAAATTTAATGACTTGTTATCGCAAGGTGTACTCACACATGTGTGAGCACACCTCATCTCTTTTCTTACACTCAATTGTAACATGTTAATAAGCCACCACCTTGATACATGTATCATCTTCTCAATCAATCCTAGCCCTCCATTTCTTCCTCCCAATTTTTATAAATTGGGGCACAATTCCTTCATTTCATCATCTTGAAATTGGCCATTATTAAGCTTGTGCAATTGTAAACAATCCACATTCATCCATGGAGAAAATCAAATAAGACTTGGGTGCATATTGAGCTCAATCCTTGAGGTTCATCAAAGGTTAAATTCTTGTGTTATGCATTTGAGTTCATTTCCTTTGTGTTTTATTTTTGGTGATAAAATTAACCTCTCTACATTTCCCATGCCCAATGAGACCCACATCCCTACTAATCTTTTGTTCAAGGTTTTGTGATAAATCAAAGCTTGCAAGTTTCAGATTGTTAGAGCAGAGATATAGCTCTGATACCATGTTAGAATTGGATATGGATGCCAAGACCTAGAGGCCAAATGGAAAGCACAAAGAGAGAGAATGGAATGTGACAAGAATAAATTGTACTCTTATTAATATGATTCAATGATATGATTGTTATTGTGATACAATGAGAGACCCCTTGGTTATATAGCCAAGGTGAGATACAAGATGTCATAGGATTGTGACAAGTGTCTTAATCATATGACATAAGACAACTAATCACACGTACCTAGGTTCACATGTGTTACAAGTCAAAAGATAAGATAACAACTAATGGCAACTAACACCTTCTAGAAAGATTCCTTCCTAGGATCTAAGTAAACTTAACATGTGTAAATAAGTCCCTTAATAATGAATTAACTAGGTACAAGAATTTACTTACACCAATACCCCCCTTAAGTGCAACTTAGGGAGTAGCAGATTGTTATGCAAATGACACAAAGATGGGTCTTGACTACTAGGAAATGCTAGGTACCCATGTACATATGCAAAGAAATATCTCACAAATGGAGAAAAGGAGAAAACCCAGTGGGACAAAACTCCTCCCTGTTGATGGTGTTTTCTGCACAGCAACAACACAAACAAGATGCAATATCCTATCTCTCTTATAAGGTAAATATCTATCAACAAGCCTCAAGAGATAACCCCAAGGTTTCTAACGTCAGGTCTTGACAATGCATAAAAAACTCAGTGATAAAATGTGAAAATGCTGGTAATCACAATAGGACCTTATTACAAGCAAACTATTGAATCAATTTTTATCAGATTTAACATTATATTGATACTTCAGTCCTCGATTTAACCGAATGATCAAAGAAATAAAAAAATGGAAGGGTTCCAAAGAGATTTCTGAATCTAATACTACTCCTAAGATCAACAATGAAAATGACCAATACCTAGAATGGACCAATCCCTCAAAACTGATCTCTACTTGACCCAGACAAATCTGCAATCTTATAGAAATAGTGCAATCTTCTAAGGCTCTTAATATTGTCAAATCATGAACATTCATTCAAACAACCCCTTCTTGCAGTTGAAACAAACAAACATTCATGATTGAACTAAGCACAATGAATATAAAGTCCAGGCTAACTTTGCAAAGCAACTACAATCAGTTGGTTGCGAAAAGTATGGACTGAAGGATTGCTACAACATTCGAGTGTCAAATCACAAACATTATTGAATCAAATCTAATCTAAATATTAATCTCCTCAAAGCAATTTTTAAGATAGAAGAACAAGAACCATGCAAAACAAAAGAAACAAGTGTGGCACCAAATCACAATGTCATTTTTTGTATTCAAATTATTCACTATAGCAACAATCCTAGCTTTCTGTTACAACATTTGCTTGAGAGAAGACTACTTGCTAACTTACTCTACCTCTAACTAGCTCTGCTCTATTTTCTAGCTACAAATTCTAACCTTCTAACTGTTTTCTTTTTATTTCTAACCCTTTACAAAGAGGCCAAATGCCCAATATATAGAGTTCCCAGAAATCTCATCGGCTAGGCAAGGGTTTCACAGCAATAACTCAGCACAACAACCCCAGCCAAGAGAGTCTTTGAAATGGGTCAAATAGGCATTAAATGCACATCCCGTCAGGGTTAGCTCTAGATCCGTAATGCAGCTCAGGCAATGTGTAGGAAGATAATAGGGATGCATGAGTCGCGCTGTGGCATATCATTAGCTTCCTTCCCTAATATCTCTGCTCTGATTTGGCTTTTCATGTACCTTCAAGAACATCGCATCCAAGTTAGCCACAGGCGGTAGAGGCAAAACCCTAAGTCTCCTTTTGATGGATCCAATCTCATCCCTTGAGTGTTTGATCGACTTATCCTAGCCTACCTTATACATTAGGTACTTATCAATAACTATGAGGTAGGTGGCTGCATCATCGAACTGGTGCTCAGAGACAGACCCATCATCAAGTGGTGCATAGGCGTCACACCACCATTCTCTCAACTGCTCTCAACTCAAATACTTGGGCGTGATCTTCCTTCATCCTGTCATGATTTCGAAGAAGGCCATGCAACCATTATAGACACCAGCTAGGGTGTCATCAATGTACTTTCTTTGTTTGTAAATCTTTTTTAGTACTTTCTGCCTAATCTGCAATACATAAAACCACTTCCATGGCTCGGTAGCTCTAGAGGAAGAAAGAATCCCGTCACTCACCAACCTGTCCTGGGTGTACTCCATAATAGTCCTAGTTTTATGTAGAAGGAGGTCGGTGTCATCTTTATCTTGTGCCATTACCTGTTTTAGCCATTTAGTTGCCATGACAACATCCTTTCCAATTGATGGGATCTCCTTAATACTTTCATCACCCTTAATTTTCACCCCTTTCAACCAATTCACAGTGGCAATAGCAGACGCTCTCATCTTTTCTAGCTCGGTGATGGTTTCTTGAGGTAGAGGATTGGTAGCAGAAGAAGAAGGATTAATGGACTGCAGTGGATTCATTAATTCCTCCAAGCATCTCCTGAGATTTTCATTTTCTCTCTTTAGCTCTTTCTTGGTCTTAATTTCCCTTCTCAACCTATCAACAATGACTATGCTGGAGCTCTCATAACCCTCAATGTCCTGCTCGATGGATGTAGGCCCAAGATTAAAAGTCTACACATTATAATCATTTCCAACCACATCATCTCTATTTTTGATCCAATAGATATGTTTACGAAGGCGGTGACAAGGGAGAAGTTGAGATCCTCTTCAACTTTAGTTGGCCTTCAAGGTTGAATTCAAGTATAACAAAGCAGTAGGGTCCAAGGTGCTTATTTCCAATGGGAGCTATAAGTGCAATGGTGTCATCCATGTTCAGTCTCCAAGTGGGAGATTGTTTTGGTGTGGAGCCTGATTAGTCTCTGAGTGAGAGATTGTTGGTTTGTGGTGATTGATCATGCTATACTATACACTCTTCATGTATCCTCGTCAGGGTTGTTAGAACTATAAAATTTTGAAAATTTTCATGGCTGCATATACCCGTTAGTTCCCAAAAATGCCCATACCATAAGAAAAAAAATCCGCTTTGCATAACATTTTTTCCCATATTTTGTCATTTGGTCCCATAGAATTCATCTAACCCTGAGTATTTCAATGTATAAATCATATCGGCAAGAGATGATACAGGTCTCACCGATCCATGAGGCATTTTATACTAACGTGTGTCTTTTGTTGTCTATCGGCAAGAGATCGGGAATGTTATACCAATATGATTTCATTTGAGGATTCATATTGACATGATGCAGTTCACTAACTTAGCGATAGAAGGATCCTATCGGAAAGATGATGTTCATCAGAATAAGTCATAGTGAGCTCATTTTTGTCTTACCGATCGAGGCATAAATTGACTATCGACAAGACAAGAGCCATCGGAGTAGCGTCTAGCAGCATTCGTTTAGTCTCGCTAATAAAGCAGAGGTAGATCCCATCGGTAGTATAATTTCATCAGGGTGAGTTCGAGGAAGTCTTGCCGACTTACCATATCACTATAACAGAGATACATCGGTAGTGGACTTAGCAATATTCATGGTCTCGCCAATAATAAAATTTATCGGCCAGACTAAAGCCATCGAAGTGAAGTCTCGTAGCATACATTTTCTCTTCTCGATAAAATAGAGGAGGATTTTGTCGTTGTTATCGATATGAAGTCATGAAGTTTCACTGATTCCCTATGTCACACCAACAGAGTTGTATGATATTTAGACTTGGTGATGCATGTGGAAGAAATAATCATCAGTGAGACTTGCTTCATCAGAGAGAGCTAGGAGGGTCACACTAGGTTTTTCTCCATCGGCAGGAGAATTATTATGTCTCGGCGATCAGAAGATAGGTTGAAAGAAATCTCAGAAAAACACAAAGTAATCTATGGAGCATTTTCTCGACTCACAAAGTCACAATGATAGGCTTCATCAGCAAGAGTTACACCGACATATTCAGGACTGAAGGAATAATTCTCAGGGAGATTCAGAACATCGATCAGACTACATGACACCATAGCGACATATGATCTATTGACAGTCGGTGAGACATTGAACATCGGTGTAACTGCAGGACTACCTAGTGATATATAATCTGTTGATATTCAGAGAGACTTGGAGTTTCCGGGAAGTGGCAGGACGTCATAGCGGGTATCTGATGGATGTTGGTAGAAGCCTGAATATAATAGATCACCCAGATTTGAATGCGAATGATGCAACCTTTCATATGGCCGATGTATAAATACTCATTTTTTACTAGAGGAGCAGGGGGCGAGTAAAAAATATAGTAGATCACAATATGTTGGAATTTTGAAACTATGATGCATGCCTAAAACAGTGGAGATTTCAATTGAATTTATTTGATGTGATGACATTTTTTCTAGTTTTAGTTGTTTGTTGTGTTAATTAAAAGTATTGTTGAAGTTGTCTCCAAGGTTGGTGTTTTCTAATTGTTTAAACTGATATATCAAGGATATTTTATAGTTTATCAGTGCACATTTGTTGTATCTGTATGATTGGATTAATTGGTTCTTTCAAGGAAAGATTAAGTCCTTCTAGTCAGTCATAGTAATTAGGAAATCTCATTTGGATCATTAAGAAGAACTCAGTAGTCACATCCTTGCATGTTTATACTAGTTATAAACTTAAAACTATATGCCAAACAATTTGAGTATCTGCTAGAAAGAAGTTATTCATTTTAGATTTTCATTTGAATCCATACACCCAATAAGGCACTAGTCTCTACTATTTTATTGTTTAATTTCATTCATTTTTTACATATGAACACATTAGATTTTTTCCTTGATATTGCTTATACAATTTATACCAAAATAAAACTCATTTATCCACTCCCATTTGCCAGTGTGGGTAAATTGCTTTAGAAAATGAATAAAGGTCAAGTCTACTTTATTCAAATAGGTATACCTGCCTAGGTCTAGCAGCACCTAAAGAGAAGAAGGTTCAAATCATTTGGCCTTGTCTGTCACCCTGAAACGTTGTGAGAGCTTGGCAACCTCTCATGGTTCAAACCTAATTTTTTGAGAGCTAACAAATTGGAAACTCTACTGGGGAATTATTGTAGGATATCCGGTTGAAGATCCTCATATAGAGTCATTGAAGAAAGATTCATAATTTTTGAAGTTGTAGAAAAGTGATTCCGCTGGGGATATAATCAAGAATAATTTCATTTTTCTCACTTTTAACAAAGTGAGTGGTGACTCTGACAAGAACATTGCATCTATTCAACATGAATGGTAGAAGATCCCAATATAAGGTAGGTCCTGCTGGTAACAGTAGGTAGACACATAAGGATGATAAGGGTAAGAAGGTAGCTGATGACATGTGCATAGCAAATAAAGAAAAAGCATCAAGATGACATTGTGAGACATGACCGTTATGATACATGGAGAGATAATTCAAGTACAAAACCTTTTACCACTAAAGAACAAAGAAATCCTTTCTATAATCCTTAGAAACAAGTAGAGTTTGATGCTAAACTCAAAGCTGAACGAATTAGATATCAATAGGAATATGATCAAAGAATGGAGGGTAATCAAAGTGAGCCTATTGATCATGTAATTCCTCAAGAAAATTATGAGTTCTCAACTTGTGAAGAAATAGAAACATAGTTCGAGTTTCATAAACAAGAAGTAGAAAGAGTAAAAGCTGAACAGGAAAAGATCGAAATGATAAAAGCAATCCAAGACTTCAAATTGCAAAAAGCCAAAATTGATGCTCAGACAACTGGTTTTTCAAAGTATATACTACCTCATAGGCAGGGAAATAATAATATAGGGCCTTCAAACCCGTCAAAGGCTCCTTAGAATCATATGAGAGATCAATACAAGCAACCAAACCACCCACCATATATTGCATCACGACATACAAATGTACAACCACCTCATGGTCAGCAATATGTGCCATATCTTCATGTACACAATACAATAATCTAGTGTACCAGTATCAACACTTGCATAATCTTCCCCCTCAGCAATATACGACAATGATAAGACAATTTGATTTGACAGGGTTTCAATTATACCCTTACCCTATGGATAGCAGTTGGAGAAGTCTTGTTCCAAAGCTTACAAGGAGTAGTGCAATTACTGTTGAAGATCATTGTTGCCTAATTTTTACTTACGGGCTCAATCAGGCAGGGGTCTATTTTTTCAAGTATTCAAGGGGGCCAGATGAATTGAATTTTTCCTCAAGTTTCCAAGACATCTGTGTTTGGCGTAAGGTCTTTCCGATCAACCGCAGTCTCACCGAAAGAATGGAACTCTCAGCATAATATTGGCATCAGCGGGAGGTCTGGCCAATAAATGGAGCTCTCACCAAAAGGTTTTGGGCTCTCCGAGATGTCTTGCCGACAAGCAGTGGTCTCCCCGAAAGGGGGTCTCGGTGTAATGTGGTGGCTTTGATGAAAGGTCTTTCTGAGAGACAAAGGTCTCTCCGATAGTTGTTCACAAGGCCGTCGACAAGGAGAAAAAATATTGCCTTCGGCAAAAGGTCTGGCCGAAGAGGATAAGTCTCACTGAGGGTTCATGGTTCAGCATAATGTCTCGCCAAAATAGGAGCTCGGTATGAGGTCTTGCTGACCCGTTGTGGTCTCGCCGAAGCAACCGCCATCGAGGTGATGTCCTGCCAATCCGAAGGAGTCTTGTCTACATAGGATGTCATCAGGGAGATCTGCTGAGAGATATGCCTTCGAAAAAAGGTTTGAGCGAAGAGGAAAATTCTCATCGAGGGTTCATGGTTCGGTGTAACATCTTTCTGATTGCTGAGGTCTCGGTGATAGGGGCTAGCGAAGGGGTAAAGTCTCACCGATAGGGTGGACTCTTACCGAAGTGAAGCGGCGTCAGGGAAAGGTTTTGGGCTCGATGAGAGGTCTCACCGACTGGGTGATGTCTCCCTGACAAGAAAGGAGGTCTTGGTGAAGGAAAGGAGCTCAGTGAAAGATCTCATTGATCAAGCGAAGTCTCCCTGACTGAAATAAGCTCTCACCAAAACAAGGTAGCTTCGACAAGAAGTCTTGCTGACCCGATAGGGTCTTGCCAAAATGAAGTGAGCTCGGGGAGAATGGAGGAGTTCACTATGAAGTCCCACTGACCTAGTGGTGTCTTGCCAATAGTGATAGGTCCACTGCAGACTTCGGCGAGAACTCTTGCTGAATGCGAATGTCTGGGCGATGAAATGGAAATATCGATATGACTTCTGAGGACTCGTCATGATGTTTGGCCAATAGCGATGGTTTGGGTGACAATGTTGGATATCAATAGGACTTTGGCTGCTCGCTATGAACTCTTGTTGACTGTCGTGTGTTATGCCGATAGCTGCTATGAGGTGTACTCGCATCGGGGAGACACGATTAGTGTCTCACTGACATGCGATTTTGACTGCTAGACTATTGTGACCGCCCCTGTGGAAGATCAACGAAATGCAAGCGGTATGGATTGAATCTATGATCAAAGGCATGGGTCAGCTTGGTGAAATAATGGTGCTTGAATCTAACATGAAGGTCGGATGCTGCTTCTTGAAGATGGTCAACTTGCAGGAAGATCTTGAGCACAAGAAAACTGAAAGGAAGAAAAGGCCACGAGTCTCCGTGATAGCTGGGATCTCTGCTAGCAGAAGGAAGATCAATATTAATGGCTATTCTCCAGGGCATTCAAAGCAGCTTTGATGGAAGTTCAAGGGTGGACACGAAGGATAGAATTTAATGCTTTGGTTGCAAAAGATCTGAAGACTTCTCCTAAGGGTGATCCTTCACACTGAAATGGATAGCAGGGATACACATTTAATGCAGAAGTAACTCGATTAAAAAAGATCTAGGGGCGGATCTTTATGGAGACTAATATTTTTGTAAGCCCTAGGGGCTAGGACTTTTGTATATAGGGCATTTTTTTCTCTTTGTAAAAGAGTTCAGATTATGCATTCTGGAGAGTTAGTGATTTTTAACAATCCTTTCTCGGCTGATGTATGTATTTTAACTCTTTTGGAATTTGGAATACAGAGATTACCTTGAAGATCAGTGTTAGTTTTTTCATACTACCTTCTTTCTTCTTTCAAATTATGCAAGTTTTGAACTGTGTTTTCCTAAGTCTACATATAAATTTTAAAGTTGTGAAATTCATCTTTCCTTCTGAAAATATATATTTAGATTAAACCTTTTTTATAATCTTTGCATAAGTTTTTACAAGATTTATGTTGGGGTAGATGAAATAACTATTATCCTTTTTTCCAGTGTATGTTCATCTTTTTATTTCATGATTCCTATCAATTCGGTGTATCACCATAGGATTTAGTTTTCATTTTTATGCATTCCTTCTCCCTTTTCCTTATAAAGATCAGTAGTTAGGTGATAACACAAAGGAAGTCAGCCTTCTCTAGAGGTTGAACTCTGTTTACAAGTAACCCACAACTTTAGAGGTCTTCCCATGTTACACTGGATTGTTGAATTTTACATTCAATAGGGTGCAAAATCCAAGTGCTAACAATCATTTGAGGAATTTTAATGCTTTTTTCCAAGACTTGGATATATCATATGAAGATTTACATGAGGTTGTTCATGATCTCGCTCACTAAAGAAGCTAGGGATTGGTTCAATAGCTTGCCAACAACCTCTGTTGATTCTATCCAGGAATTTCATGATCAATTTATTGAACAGTATGAAAATCTATGTGCACTAGATGATGCTTTACATGACTTAGTACGGATTCAAAAAAATTAGAATGAGTCAATTTATGATGTTAACTGGAGATTCAACAAGTTTCAGAATAAGATACCACCTGGGTCAAAGCTGCCAAACTCTGCAGCATTGAGTATTTATTTGAATGCATTTGATCCAAAAATAGGGTATGAACTAAGAAACAGGTTTCCAAGAGATTTAGTTGATGCCCAAAAGATAGCACTAACCATTGAAAACAATAGGAAAGTTGCTGGGATGATTAGTAAAAGAGATAATCCTAGGGTTCCTCAGCAAGTCAATAATTATCAATACAAACAGGGGAACACATACAAAAGTGAGAGGCCTAGGTTACATGACATGCCTTACAATACAAATTGGAAGGATGGAAAACCTATAATGGATAGACCTAGGAACAAAGAAACACCTGATCCATTAAGGAAGAAGGGGGCGTATATGGTCAATAGTAATCTTTGGTGTGGAGGTTGTAATGGGCCACATTCCCTAGACCACTGTGTTGTAGCCCAAGAAATGCAAGAAGAAGGGATGCTAGTAGGTGACAGTGGAGAGGATCACACAGTGTACTTGACCTCAAAAAAATTTCAACCTATTGAGGAGAAGTATTCATCTTCAGAAGATCAAGGCTGTGAGTATGATGTTTTAAATCAAAGGTGTAATGTCCAAATGGCTGAACAACAAGTTTTTTCTGATTATGAAGAAAGTTATGTAGAACAATACTCTATTGAGGTGCCTACTCAATGCGATATAAGGAGACCCACTGAAGAGGAAATAAAGAGGTTAACCATTGCTGTAGTTGAACAAGCAAAGAGAAAGTATTGGTTAAGAAATAGGATAGTGAATGAAAAGGAAGGTGTTCCCAGGGGAATATTTATGAAAGATAGAGAAGTAACACCAAGAGTATTGAAGAGAACATAAAATAAGCAACATGATAAGAACAATAAAAGGCTTGTTCAAAAGGAGGAGGATAAAGAGTTACACAAAGAGAAGAAGAAAATTGATCAATTGAATAAAAGGGAAAAGGAGGAAAGCAAAGGAGGAACATTGGAGCAAAAGAAAGTGATTAAGGCAGAAGGTTCTTCTTTTGACTTCTCTTAGGCTTTATCTCAGGTAAAAATTTCTGTCCCACTGATCGAGATGATGAGAATTAAGGAGTATAGGGATAGTGCAATTCAATTGATGTCAAATGGAATTGAGAAAAGTACAAGTTCTAAAAATCAGATGGCCACTAAAATGGTTAATAAGCAAGAGAAGGTGACTATCCCAAAAGTGTGTCTAAATGATGTATTGGTAAATTCCCCACAAATTGATCCTTTTTTCACCACGCTGCTTATAAATAAAAAACTATTGAGGAATTGCATGATAGACTCTGGTGCTACAATCAATATCATGCCAGTTGAAGTTATGAAACAACTTGGTATGTGGGTAGATACTAATGAAGGGAAGTGTTATGCAATGGATAGCCGACCTATTCCAGTAGCAAGTGTTATGAAAGATGTTGAAGTCAAACTAGCTAATTATCCTCAGGTGGCATACAATATAGATATAACTGTAATTGATACCCCTCCTCAGTTCGAGATACTTCTATCAAGACAATGGACAGTAGCGGTTGGGGGAAATGTCCAATTTGATTTGTCTTATGCAACAATTCCAGTGAATGGCGAGGAAGTGAAGCTGTACAAGGAGCCAAGGATGAACCCAATTGTAGATTGTGTACCTCAAGATCAAGTCAATTGCTTTTTTGATATGGATCTTGGAAGTTTTAAGATAGAACCAGCCTAGCCAGAGTTAGTCAATGGTGATCCAATTGATAAACGTGTTGCAAAGAACTATGATGGTGTGTGGAAAATGTACTTTGATGGAGCTTGCAGCCAAGAAGGTAATGAAGTAGGAATAGTGTTTGTTTCATCTGAAGGGGTCACATTTAAATATTCATTTTTTCTGGCATTTGAATGTACGAACAATATAGCAGAATATGAAGCTTTGTTAATAGGTTTGAATATGGCTGTAAAACATAAGATTAAGCTACTAACTATTCTAGGGGATTTAGAGCTAGTTGTTTCTCAATTTAAATCAAAATATGTAGCAAAACACAAGAGGTTGAAGCAATACGGGAATGTTGTATGGGACACAATTGAGTTGTTTCATGCTTTCTCCATTGAATAGGTTGAGAGGTCAAAAAACATAATGGCAGAATTTTTAGCCAATGTAGCACTAAGAAGAGATGACATCACATTGGCTAGAGTGTCTCAAATCGAGTTCAAAGCAAGACCCGTTGTGCCTGACAAAATATACAATTGGAAAGTTTTTAATGATGATACTAACCTCCAGAAATTTCTCCACTGTATAGATCAATATGAAGCTCAAGAAATTGATTTCAATGCCCTTGTTGAAGAAGTAGATGGAAAGTAGACAATATTTGGGAAAGAGGTCTTATAGCTTTAAAATAATAAGCTTCCCAAAGGGCTAGTATCATTGGAAATGGTATATGATGAAAATGATCGATCCCTCATGAAGCAAACACCAGTTAAGAGGGAGGATATTGAAGAGATAAATTTAGGGACTGAACTAGCACCAAAAAAAGTATACATTGGAAAGAAAATAAGCCTGACAATTCGAAGAATTTTGATTGCACTTTTGAGAAAATATAAACATGTGTTTGCATGGTCTTATGAAGATCTCAAAACATATAGGGAGGATTTGTTTCAACATGAAATCCCATTGAAACTAGATGCAAATCCATTTAGGCAGAAGCAAAGACCTATAAACCCAACATTGGAACCAAAAATGCAGGAGGAATTGACAAAGCTTAGAGATGGGGGTATCATCAAACCAATTAGGCTTTCAACATGGGTTTCAAACCTAGTTCCTGTGAGGAAGAAGAACGGGGATATCAGATTATGTGTGGACTTTAGAAATCTAAACGTGGCATCTCTCAAGGATAATTATCCTCTACCTAATATGGAGGTTGTACTACATAAAGTAACAGGGTGTGAGTTGTTATCTATGATGGATGGGTTCTCTGGTTACAACCAGGTCAAAGTCAGAGAATTTGAGCAGTACAAGACAACTTTTACAACCCCATAGGGAACATATGTTTATGTGAGCATGTCATTCGATCTCACACATGCAGGCGTAACCTTTCAAAGAGCTATGGACGTAGCATTTGCAGACTTGATTAATGCTATCATGGTAGTATATCAAGATGACCTTACTGCTTATTCAAAAAGTGTTGAAGATCATGTAGAACATCTGGAAAAGGTATTTATTAAAGCTTTAGAATATGGTATTAGTCTGAACCCTAAAAAATATCATTTTGCAGTCACAGAAGGTAAACTCTTAGGACATATTGTGTTAAAGGAGGGGATTAGAATAGATCTTGAGAGCGTTGAGGCTATAGATAAGATTCCTATTCCTAAAACTGTCAAGGCCATCCAATCATTTTTTGGATAGATCAATTTTGTTAGGAGATTTGTGTCTAATTTTGCTGAAATTGTTAAGCCCATATCAAAGATGCTGAGGAAGGGACAAAAGGTAGATTGGACTTTAGAAGCATTAGAAGCTTTTATATCAATCAAAAAGGCCATCAAGGAAGCCCCTATCCTTAAGTCTCTAGATTTTTCAAAACCATTTCAAATATTTTCATTTGCTTCATTGCATACTATAGCTGTTGTCATGTTACAGAAGAATGAGGAAGGTCATGAGCAGCCTGTGTCTTTTTTCAACAAGTCATTGTAGGGGTCGGAATTGAAATATGATATAATGGAGAAACAATCATTTGCATTGGTGAAAGCCATAAAAGCTTTTAGAACATATCTTGTTGGAGCCAAAGTGATAGCTTATGTCCCTCATGTGGCTATTAAAGATATTTTGACACAGTCAGAGGTAACTGGAAAGAGATGTAGATGGATTAATAAAATTCAAGAGTTTGATATGGAAATACAAATCACCAAATTAGTAAGAGGTCAAGGTTTGGTCAAGTTAACGGAAGAAACAAATATTGAAGCAAATCAAATTTGTAATGTAGAAGATGAAGGAAATGCAATTGCAAGTATTGAGCATACTGCTTGGTATACATACATCATGTATTACTTCAGATACATGAAGTGCCCTGAAGGATTAAGTGACAATCAGAGAAGAACCTTGAAGCTGCAAGCATCCAAATATGTGTTCATGGAAGGTGATTTGTTTTGGAAAAACAGGGACCGGATGTTGTTGCTATGTTTAGATGAGTCACAAGCCAAGCATGTTTTAAGAGAGATGCATGAAGGAGTCTGTGTAGGCCATTATTCAACAAAGACAACTGCACATAAGATTCTTAGGGCTGGTTATTACTGGCCAAAAGTATTTAATGATTCTTTTTTATATGTAAGAAGATGTGAAGCATGCCATAAGTTCTCGGGGAAAATGAAGTATCAAGGAGCTTTACCACTTAGACCTTTGTAGGTTGAAGCCCCTTTTCATCAGTGGGGAATTGATTTTATTGGGGAGATACAAGAGAAATAAAGTGGACATAAGTGGATACTGGTAGCTACTGATTATTTCACTAAATGGGCAGAGGTTGTCCCAACCAAGCAAGCAACAAGTAAAGTTGTAATCAAATTTTTAATGGATAACATCATTACCAGATTTGGTACACCATTAAGATTGATCACAGATAATGGGATGTGTTTCAGATCTGATGAGTTTAAATATTTTTGCAGTACATATGGTATCATTTTTTCTTATGTAGCTCCTTACCATCCACAAGATAATGGTCAGGTAGAGTCGAGCAACAAAAGTCTTCTGAAGATCATAAGGAGGATGCTAGGTGAGAAAAAAAAGGCTTGGGATTCAAAATTGAGGTTGGTTGTGTGGGCTGATAGGATAAATGTGAAAAAGACAATTGGAAAATCCCCATTTGAATTGGTATATGGAACACAAGCTAGGACGCCTTTACAAAATTTGTTACCAATTTACAAATTTATCCTTCAGGAAGATATAGATATTCCAGAACCAATGGAGGAAAGAATGGAACAATTGGTAGAGCTTGATGAAGTAAGAAGAGTTGCTCAAAACCAGAATGTGAAATTGTAGGCACAAATGAAGTATTTATTTGATAAAAGGGAAAAAGATAGAAAATTTGAAGAAAATGATATGGTTTTAATGTGGAATGCAAGATGTCAAGAGAAGGGAAAACACGAGAAATTTGAAGCTTTGTGGCTGGGACCCTTTGTTGTTGTTGGCAAGAAAGGTGAAGATTCATATTATTTATAGAACATGATTGGTGAAGAACATGAGTTTCCTGTACATGGGAAATTTCTAAAGCACTTCTCTTAAAAAAGGGAATACAGAGGATAAAGGGTTGCCAGTGCATGGAAAACTCTTGACAATCCTCTCAAAAAATTCTCTTCCATCCATAGTAGTCTAGGAAATAAAAAGGAATAGGAATTGCCAGTACATGGACAATCCTGGCATTCCTTCTTTTAAAATAATCTTTCCATGTACATTAGTATAGGGTCATGTTCATTTCCATTTCCATTCATTCCATCCTGCTCACTAGTCCATAACCTTGAAAGTTTGGTCTGCTCACCCAGTAATCTGAATCCTTGCAATGATCTCACAATCATTCATCCCCAGATGGAGCCACTATTAGAACTGTAAAATTTTAAAAAAATTCATGGCTGCATATACCGGTTAGTTCCAAAAAATGCCCATACCATAAGCACAAAAATCCACTTTGCATAACATTTTTGCCCATATTTTGTCATTTGGTCCCATAGAATTCATCTAACCTTGAGTATTTTAATGAATAAATCATATCGACAAGAGATGATATAGGTCTCACCGATCCATGAAGCATTTTATACTAACGTGTGTCTTTTGTAGTCTATCGGCAAGAGATCGAGAATGTTATACCAATATTATTTCATCTGAGGATTCATATCAGCATGATGCAGTTCATTGTCTTAGTGACAGAAGGATCCTATCAGCAAGATGATGTTCATCGGAATAAGTCATATCGAGCTCATTTGTGTCTTACCAATTGAGGCATAAATTGATTGTTGGTGAGACAAGAGCCATTGGAGTAGCGTCCTGCAACATTCGTTCAATCTCGCCGATAAAGTAGAGGTAGATCTTGTCGGTAGTATAATGTCATTGGGGTGAGTTCGAGGAAGTCTTTCCAACTTACCTTATCGCTATAACGGAGATACATCGGTAGTGGACTTAGTGATATTCATGGTCTCACCGATAATGAAATTCATCGACCAGACTGAAGCCATTAAAGTGAAGTCTTGTAGCATTCATTTGGTCTTGTCGATAAAATAGAGGAGGATTTTGTCATTGTTATCGATATGAAGTCATGAAGTTTCGCCGATTCTCTATGTCACATCGACGAAGTTGTACGAGATTCAGACTTAGCGATGCATGTGGAAGAAATAATCATCGGTGAGGCTTGCTTCATCGGAGAGAGCTAAGAGGGTCACACCGAGTGTTTTTCCATTGGCAGGAGAATTATTATGTCTCGGCAATCAGAAGACAGACTGAAAGAAATCTCAGCAAAAAACAAAGTAATATGTGGAGCGTTTGTTGGACTCACAAAGTCACAATGATAGGCTTCATCGGTGAGAGTTACAACAACATATTTAGGACCGAAGGAATAATTCTCGGGGAGACTCAGAATGTCAATCAAACTACATGACACCATAGCGAAATATGATCAATTGACAGTCAGTGAGACATTGAACATCGGTGTAACTGCAAGACTACCTAGCGATATATAATCTGTTGATAGTCGAAGAGACTTGGAGTGTCCGGGAAGCGACAGGACGTCATAGCAGGTGTCTGATGGATTTTGGTAGAAGCCCGAATACAATAGATCACCTAGATTTGAATACGAATGGATGCGACCTTTCATATGGCTGATGTATAAATACTCATTTTTGACTAGAGGAGCAGGGGGCGAGTAAAAAATGCAATAGATCATAATATGTTGGAATTTTGAGACTATGATGCATGTCTAAAACAATGGATATTTCAATTGAATTTATTTGATGTGATGACATTTTTTCTGGTTTCAGTTGTTTGTTGTGTTAATTAAAAGTATTGCTGAAGTTGTCTCCAAGGTTGGTGTTTTCTAATTGTTTAAACTGATATATCAAGGATATTTTTCAGTTTATCAGTGCACATTTGTTGTATTTGTATGATTGGATTAATTGGTTCTTTCAAGGAAAGATTAAGTCCTTTTAGTCAGTCATAGTAATTAGGAAATATCATTTGGATCATTAAGAAGAACTCAGTAGTCACATCCTTGCATGTTTATACTAGTTATAAACTTAAAACTATATGCCAAACAATTTGAGTATCTTCTAGAAAGAAGTTATTCATTTCAGATTTTCATTTGACTCCGTACACCCAATAAGGCACTAGTCTCTACTATTTTATTGTTTAATTTCATTCATTTTTTACATATGAACACATTAGAGTTTTTCCTTGATATTGCTTATACAATTTATACCAAAATAAAACTCATTTATCCAGTCCCATTTTCTAGTGTGGGTAAATTGCTTTAGGAAATTAATAAAGGTCAAGTCTTCTTTATTCAAATAGGTATACCCGCCTAGGTCTAGCAGCACCTAAAGAGAAGAAGGTTCAAATCATTTGGCCTTGTTTGTTACCCTGAAACATTGTGAGAGCTTGGCAACCTCTCGTTGTTCAAATCTGTGTTTTTGAGAGCTAACAGGGGTTTGGGGCCGAGCCAGGCCCCGAGCAAGGGTTCGAGGGAAGCAACCCTTGAGATTTTTTTTTCTTTGTCGCTGACAAAAGAAAAAACCGCCTTTGTATTGGAAGCTTCTAAAAAGCTTGTTATAAGCAGTTGGGATGGGAGTTGCAATAGCACATTATTAGCGAGATTGTAATATGTTTTACACTAGATAATAAAATCATTGGATGACTGCGGTTTTCTAGATGTAGTCCAAGCTGGGTGAACCATGTTAAATTCTCTATGTTGTCTTGTTTCTGCTATAATTTTTTATGTTTTATTTCTTAGTTTTATTGATCAAATCTGCATTTAACTATTAGATATCTACCTTCTAACCCTAACAAGGTGGAGAAAAAGAAAGAGGGTGATGGATCTAATTGGGTGGGTGATGATGTCTTAAATATTGTCTTTGAGAAATGGGACGATATAGCTATGTAATGGGTTGGCTCGTGTCTTGGGTTGTCGGGTCTTTTTCTGTTGTTGGTTTGTTGTGCCTGTTTATTTTGCTTTTATGTTGTTTCTGGTCTTTAATGTAACAACTAGGTTCACTTTGTGTTTGTTAAATTGTAAGTTGAGACTGTCATTTATTTTAATTTTCATCATTGATAACATTACTTGATATATTCTCATTTTGATTAATCCTATAAATTATCTCTCTTTTCAATAGTTAATTCTATGTATCATAAAAATTAATTTATATATCTATATATATATAATTCAATATACATAAAATGATTTAAATTATTAAAAAATTATAAATATTACTAATCATATATAGAATTATACCTTCTATTAAAAAAAGGCATGCGATATAGCCATCAAATGCCTTCAAGCTCTCTCTATTTAATAGATAAAGTTTTTTTTGAAAAAATGAATGGTCATGTCTCTTTAGAAAATCCAATAGTCATGTCTCTTCAAAGGGATAAAACTTGAAAACATATTAGAGAAGTAGAAATATATTTTAAAAATAAAATTATTATAGAATGGGTGGTATAAAGAAAGAGGTTTTAGAAATGGAATGTTTATAAAATTTAATAGGAATATGTTATGATTAGAAAATAAGAGTACATAAGAAAATATTTTTAGATTTCATAATAAGAAGGGATTAAGAAATAAGAAATAGAGATGATTTTAAAATATTCAAGATTTTAAAGAAAGAAAATTTATAAGAATAGAAAATGATTTATAAAGTAAATTAAAAATAATTTTATTAAATTTATTTATAATTAAAATTTGAAGAAGAATAAATCTTATTTATTTATTTTTAATTTTTAATATTATGTAAGTTATTATTATTTCTATCTATTTTTTAAATATTAGAAATTAGGTTTAGGTGATGTCATTAAATTTTGATATGAAAATTAAGTTAAAAGAGTAATAATAATTAAAATAGGGTCATTTTTTGAGTTGATCATAGTATATAATGAATTGAGGAGGGTCATTATTTTCATGTCAAGCATACGATCAAGAAAAATAGTTATCGACCTTAATTCATGTTTTGCATGTTCCAAACAATAACAAATAAAATTCAAAATGGATCATTATTGCATAACTCATTTTCTAGCAATAGCAATGTATCTCATATGGATCTAAGATCTTGTGTATAGTGTGTTGTTGCTACTATACCTTCAACATTAAAACAAAGTTCCTTTGAATCTATGTACATGTGTAATGTATATGAGCAATAAGAATTGCTTTTATAATTTTATTTTTTTTATATATCTTTTATAAAAAATTGATCATGGAAGAATTTATTCTCTTTTATTACAGACATTTCCTTAGATATAGGAAGAGAAAAATTTATGGAAACCCATCATCATCCAAAAAAATTCCCAATATGTTTCAAACAATAGAAAATAGGGGTCTAAGACAGCTCTGTTGAATAGAGGTTGTCATTGATGTCAAAGGTGTTCATTGATGTCAAAGGTGTAAGGCTTAAGAAGGTGTATTGCTAGTTGAACAATGAATGCAGTAGTATTTGAATTATCATTATAAGTGTATTTTAAGAACAACAAATTTGACTACTTACTACTTATAGTATTTTCCCAATATCATGCATACATCTATTCATGATGACAAAAGCTATTTGTAAGTCTGATCCAAAATGTTTGAGGTCAGTTACTTAGGGTAGAGAGATTTCTCTGGCAATACAGTTATATTCAACACTTCTTTTTGAAGGCATGTTTGGATCTATAGTTTGAATGGAGAGTATGTCTACACATGTTCTATTATATTCCAGAGTTTCCAGAAGTTATTCAACCAGTGAAGGTTCCAGAACAGTGCAACAACGACTAGTAGGGTGTTTCATCCAATGATAGAATGGGGTGATAAAATAGGTCCAAGTTAAGGTTCCTGTGGAAGCGCACAACATCATGTTCTTTTTGCGGAAACTAATTTGATTTAGGACCAACCTATTATATGTTTCATGTAATTTGAATTTAGGTCCACCTTATGTCATTTGGGTTAATTTTGGATCCTTTTCCAACATGATTCGAGGTTATTATCATGTGTTGCATATAATCATCATCTTACTTCACATGACAAATAAAAAGAGAAGATAGTAAGAGAATGCATGTATGCAAGTTTGTGAGAGAAATTGTGTGAGCGAGTGTTATTCAATGTGAATTGTATCTCAATCATTGCGTTCCATCATCAGAAGATCATAAGGAGTATAGAGAGTGTTTGGAGAAAATTTTGATAATGTGTAAGTTTTGTAATCATTGAAGATCTACAAGATTTATCTTTGTAATCTGGTAGGACTAGTGTTCTACTCATTGAGTTTGTTTTTATATCTTTGTATTGGGGATTGGTGTCTCCAATAGGCTAGTGCCTACAAATACATTTGGGGATTAGTGTCTTTGATAGGTTGGTGCCTACTTCATATAATAAATTTCCTTATTATATTCTTTTTTTGTGAGGTTAGATTTGGAAAGTAGATCCAAGTAGCTATTCTCACCATGGTTTTTCCCATTTTGGGTTTCCACATATATCTAGTGTTCTCATGTGCGAATGTGTGTTTATGTGGTTTCTTGATTATCACTAGCTTTTTTATTCAAGCTTCATGATTGGATATATGTGTTGAAGTAAATATTTTTAAATTGATTTGATCTAGACTAATTTACCCCCCACTCAATAGACTGTGTGCCCTTCAATTGTTATTAGATCCAAGTTCATTTGAAGAAGATTAATAGCTTTCGGTAGATTTGGGATGGCACACTCAGTGGATCAAGAAGGATTGTTTGCAAATATGGCACCACTATTTGATGGATCTAATTATGCATTTTGAAAAGTAAGGATAGAAGCATATTTGATGGCCCTAGGATTTGAAGTTTGGCAATTTGTTGCAGATGGATATGAGATTCTTAAAAATTCTCCAAGACATCAAGCTAAAAAGAAGGCTTGTGAAAATAATGTTGAGGCAAGGCATGTTATTTTATGTGGTTTATCTAACTCTGAATTTGTGAAGGTCATGCAGTGTAGGGCAATGAAGGAATTATGGGATAAATTTCACATCTATGAAGGTGATGACAAGGTTAAATAAGAAAAGCTTCAAACTCATTGAAGTCAATTTGAAAGCTTGAAAATGAAGGAAGAAGAAAACATTGCCACATTCCTACTCTGGGTTGATAAGGTTGTGAATTCTATTAGAGGTCTTGGTGAGGGATTGAAAGAAGGTATGATTTTGAAAAAGGTACTCAAATCTCTTTCTAGAAATTTTAATCCTAAATTTTTAGCTTTGAAGAGGCTAAAGATTTGAATTCTCTAAAAAAGGGTGAATTACATGAAATCTTGACTACCTATGAAATGAGGATTGATGGTGAAAAATATACAAGGAAAAAATTATCATTTAAAGCACCTAAGAAGCAAGTTGATCCATATTATGATGTTGGATGATGTAGGGGCATTTGGGTACACTGGAAATCTTGCACACCCAAAAAAAAAAAAAATCTTTTTATTTGATTTTTCTTGTTATTTGTGTTTTGCAAGCATGAATTGCATTTTTTTATTAATTTTCTCCTACCAACTCTTAAAAATTGGAATGAATTGGATTCAATTTTAATTTAATCCAATTTTGAAGATGAATATGCTAGAATTTAGCAATTATTGGGCTTTGGGAGTTACTCAAAACCCAATGCCTAGACTGGAAGAGCATATTGCTAGTGTGTGGTAAATATATTATATAATACTATACTTGATAAAGTATTATATATTGTATATTAAATATAATCATACTCAAGAATAATAATACTCCAACTCATTCACTCATAATTAATCAATTGGGATCAACAACATGAACCACCTATTGTGGACATATTCCAAAATGTTGAAGCTATCACTGAGTTCATGGGACTTCGAAATGATACACCACTTGGAGACCACAAGATTGGATTTGATATTGAGCTAGGACAAGAAGCATATTTTTGTAGGGAGATTATATCCTCTAGTCACAAAATTGAAAATGAAAATAAAAATATCAAAATCAGATCCCCTAGTGAAAACCACAATGTGGTGCTATTTAATCATGAAAAAGACAAAATAAAGGATGTATCTAAGGGTGAAAACCTCCCTAAGGTGCCTGAGGATGGATGATTCAATCTCCCTATCACCATGTATCAGGAAAGATTAGTAGTTTTGGTTGAAGATTCTGAACCCACAAATGTGGGAACAACAAAGGCACCAAAGATAACCTATCATGTAGCTACTCTAGATCTGGAGGAAAAAATAAACTTTACAACTTTTATACAAGAGTGAAAGATCAATTTTGCCTAGACTTATGCAGATATGCCTAGTTTGGATCTAGCTTTATTAGTTCATCATCATTTTTCTTGTAGATAAATTGGTAAAATAGAAGCTTCGCAAGATGCACCCTCAGATAGAACTCCTAATCAAAGTGGAACTTCAAAAATTGCTTGATGAAAAATTCCTTAGACCTATTGATTATCCTTAGTGGGTGTCAAACCTAGTACCAGTGTCGAAACCCACTGGGGCATAAGGATCTGCACTGATTTTAGAGACCTCAACAAAGCATGCCCAAAGGATGATTTCCCCCTTCCAAACATTGACATGATAGTGGATTTGGTAGTTGGTTATAAAATTTTGTCTCTTATGGTCAGCTTCTCTGAATACAACTAGATCAAGAAAGCACCTGATGACCTACATAAAATAACATTCCCTTGTCCCTGAGGAACTTTTTTGCTAGAATGTCATGGAATTTGACCTAAACAACACATGAAATACCTACCAAAGGGAAATGAATGCTATATTTCATGGCATATTTCACATAACCATGGAAGAATATGTAGATGATCTTTTGGAAAAATCTATCACAAGACAAAGACATCTAGGTAATATGGCAAAAATATTTGACAAGTTAGAAGAGTATAACTTGCATCTAAATCCAAAGTAGTGTATTTTTGGTGTAACATCAAGAAAACTATTAGTTTACATTGTATCTCGAAGAGGTATTGAGGTAGATCCCACAAAATTAAAATCTATTATGGAAATGCCCCCCCCCAAAGACATTAAAACAGTTGCGTAGTTTATAGGGAAAACTATAGTCAATCAAAAGATTCATAGCCCAATTAGTAGATAAATGCCATCCTTTTACACACTTGCTCCATAAGGATGTAACTTTCAAATGTGATAGAAAATGTGAATAATTTTTTCAGCAGGTCAAAGACTATTTGGGAACTCCTCTAGTTTTGATGCCTCCTTTACATGATAAAGCTATGATCTTATATGTATCAACAACATCAAAAACTTTAGGAGCTTTGTTAGCACAACTTGATGAGAATAATAGAGAAAGAGCGGTGTACTACATCAGTCATACCCTAGTTGGTTATAAACTTAACTATACACCTATTGAAAGAGCTTGTTTAACAGTTGTCTTTGCATCTCAGAAGCTTAGACATTACATGCAGAATTGATAGATCAAGCTAATATCCAAAATTGATCCTTTGAAATATCTATTGGAAAAAGAAACTCTCATAGGAAGAATGGTGAAGTGGGTCATGATACTTAGTGAATTTGATATAGAATATGTCAACAAAAAAGTAATCAAAGGACAAGTGATAGCAGATCAATTAGTCGAAGCACCTATAGAAGATCACCAACCATTGATATCAAACTTTCTTGATAAAGATATCCTTGTGACAACTCAAGTAAACCATTGGACACTACACTTTGACGAATCTCATACTCAGCATGGATTAGGTGTTGGCAACACAAGGGCAGACAACTGAGAGGGGGGGTGAATCAATTATCACATAAATTATACTTATTAAACTTATTCTCAGATCTGATAAATAAACATGAAAGCATAAACCATCACCACATCAGAAACACACATAATTTTCAATATATATATATATTCTCTTTTTGTTTTTTGTTTTTTTTATACTACTTGTCTTTTCACTATTTTCACTTCAACCTGTGAACAATGAAGTTCACACTCAGGGATGAGAACCACAGTGGCACTAGAGTAGAAAAAAGATTTTTCACCTGTTCAAACCTCATAAGGACCTTCTGCAACTTCAGGTATCTTAAATGTTTGAAAGTATGAGACCATAATGTACTCCTGTTCAATCTGACTAGAAGAACCTTTGTCTTAGCACAAGGATAAGTGACATGGAGTGGAGAATTAATACCAAGACATTCTAGAAAGGTGATGGAAGTTTGTAAGGGAAATACTGAGAACACCATACCTGCTTTGTCACAACTATCATACAAGTGCAACAAGGGATCCCCAAAAGAGAAGGAACCAAGAGCAAGAGCAATACAAACCAAAACAAACAAACCAAACTAGATCTACTCTAACCAAAACAAAACAAAAAAAAGAAACCTAAACTAACTATGTACAAAGCAAGGAGCTGAAAAATAGCTCAGGATTGGAAATAATGTTTCAAATACTACCCATTGACAGGCAGTGGAATATCTTCTCTCGTGAGAGTCTTCAGACGAAAGGCATTATCTCCAAGTATTTCAGCAATCTGATATGGACCAAGCCATAGTTTGTTAAATTTCCCATGGTCCCCTTTTCGATCATGAGGTTTATCCCAGTATAGGACAAGGTCAAAAATCGTAAAGGCTTTAATCTTAGCCCTCCTGTCAAACCACCTCTTGACTACCCCTTGATGTTTGGAAAAATTCTCAAGGGCATTATCTCATTTCTCCTCAAGGTGCAGTAGTTCTGTCAACCTAACCTCCCTTCTATCCCCCTCATCATAAAAATCATTAATAAACTGTAAGGTTGGGATCTTGAGTTGAATAGGGAATACTGGTTCTAGACCATATACTAGGTGATAGGAAGATGTTTCGATGGATGACTTAAGTCTTGTACGATCTACCCATAGGGAAAACCGAAGCTGGGTATGCCAGTCTTTTGGGTTCATTTCTAATAGCTTATAGATGACAATCAATAATTTCTTATTAGAGGACTCTGCTAAGCCATTACCTTGGGGATAATAATTAGACACAAATTTTACAATAATGCCATGATCAAAAGCCTAATTTGAAAATTTTAAAGATGCAAAAGCAGGACCATTATCACAGACAACAACAATAGGGCATCCAAATTGATTAAGAATAGCATATTCTAGAAAATCAATTACTACCTCAGATGTACATTGTCTACAAGCAAAAGCCTCAGTCCATCTTGTGAAATAATCAGTAATAGTAAGAATGTACCTGTGTCCTGCAGAAGATGGTGGGTTGATAGGGCCTATGAAATCCATACCCCATTGGGCAAAAGGCCTTACCTCAGTGACCGATTGGAGCGGAAGTGCTGCATACCTTTCCCTTGTTGCTACAATCTGGAAGGTGTGACAGGTCCGTACATGATGGTGGATGTTTTTGAACAACGTGGGCCAGTAATACCCTACCCTCAAGATCTAATTTACTGTGGAAACCGCAAAACCATGGCCAGTGCCATACTTTTCATGAAATTCATTTATCACCCTTTCAGCTTCCTATTTCCCAAGACACCTCAAATAAATGCCTTCATGATTTTTCTTGTACAGAACAACTCTCTTTAACATGTAACCATCACTCTTCAATCACAAATCTCTCCTCTGAACAACATTGAGATGGCCTGGAGATCGTTGGTTTAGCAAGTAGTAAACTATGTCATTATACCAAGCATCAGGGGAAACTTCCTCAATGTTATAATTCTGGACCGTCAATTCAGGGCCCATTTCAGCCATAGTTTGAGTAAGTCCCTGTCTCCTTACCAGCTTCATGGGCTGGATCTCAATATTGTACTATTGTAGCATTGTCACCCACTTGGCTCTACGCTCACCTAATTCATTTTGCATCAAAAGTAACTTAACTGCGGGGTCTGCGACAATTGCATAAACCTTATTCCTGAGGATATAATGTCTAAATTTATTCACTGCTTTGACCAGAGCGTATGCCTACTTTTCTACACTTGGATATCTTAACTCAGCATCTTTTAACGGTGCACTCATAAAAGCAATGGGATGCTCATTTCTCTCATCAGACTTTTGAGTCAACATTCCTGCACATGAATGGTCTGAAGCAAATGAATAGATATAGAAGGGCTTACTGTAATTAGGACTTACCAATATTGGAGCATCAGCAATGACTCTTTTGATCTCTTCAAATGCTTCCTTCACTTCTGTAGTCCATTCGACCTTGGAATCTTGCTTCAACATAGCATTTAATGGCTTCACGATTTTAGCGAACCCAGTGATAAATTTTCTGACGAAGTTGATCTTGCCAAAGAAGGATTTCATCTCCTTTTTGCTAGCAGGTGGCTAAATATTCAGTATAGCTTCCACCCTTTCTGGATCAATAGCAATTCCTTTTTTGGATATGACATGCCTTAGAAGCTTTCCTTCTGTCACTCCAAAAATACATTTTTTAGGATTCAGGGATATGTCAAATTCCCTGCATCTTTGAAACACCTTGCGCAGATCAGAGACATGATCTCCTCTATTTTTGAAAAAGACAATAAGGTTGTCCATATAAATAATGATGCATTTTCCTATGATGTCTTTGAATGAAATATCCATAGCCCTTTGAAAGGTAGCCCCTGCATTAATGAGTCCAAAAGGCATCCTTCGGTAGGCAAAAGTACCCCATTTAGTTGTGAAAGCAGTCTTGTGCCTGTCCTAATCCTGAACCATCATTTGGTTATACCCTGAATAACCATCCAAAAAGGACATCATCTGAGATCCATTAACCGCTTGAAGTACTTCATCCAATGAAGGGACTGGATAGTTGTCCTTTTCTGATGATCTATTTAAGTTTCTAACATCAATGCAGAGTCTAATTTCTCCATTCTTTTTCCTCACTAGAACCAGGTTCGCCACCCATGTTGAATGCCTGATGGGAAATATAATTCTAGCTGATAGTAATTTCTGAACTTCTTTCTGTATAAGTGGTTCCAGTAATGCATTGATAGGTTTCTGTCTCTGCCTAAAAGGTTTGGCACCTAGCTTTAGAGGTATAGTGTGAGTTATGATTGATGTATCATAGGTCTTCAAGTCCTCATAACTCTAGGCTACTATATTTGGAAAGCTATGCAGGGCTTCAATTATTCTTTGTCCTTCTTTTGGAGTGCATACTTTGCCAATGAAAATGTTCTTAGCATTGTCCTCAATTCCCAAGTTGTAAGTGTCACACTGTCCATTGATGGAATCTTTCTTTGACTCTTGTTCCTGATCTCTGATCTTATCCATATCAAGAATTCGCTCTAACTGTACCATTCCCCTTGGAATAGTATTAGATTTTAGATTCATTACTCCCTCCAAATCCAGTTCTGCTTCTTGGAGTTTTGTTTCATTAATGATTTGAGAAGCAAAAACGTCTATGTTTATGATAAAATCTAGAATGTGTTTGTCATCTTCGAATACCTGGAATTTAGTAACATTATCTAGAACTGATGGCACAGGAGTCAATTTTACAGTGAACTTCTTCAAACCTGACAAAGATAAAGGCTGTAGAGTGCTTGCTGCTTGAGCCAGTGAATCTGCAATTTGATTCTTCTATCATGGTATTAGTTGAATATTGAAGGCATCAAATCCCTCAATGAGGTCCCATACTCTATGCTTATAATTAGTCATTCTCCTATAGTGGCATGAATATTGTTTCCTTACTTGCTTAATCACTAACTCAGAATCACCAAAAACTTGCAGAATCTTAACCTTCTTCTTGAGTGCCATAAGAAGTGCATGAATTAACGCTTCATACTCCGCTACATTATTGGTGCAATGAAATTGAAGTCTATGGGCTGCAAAGAAGTTTTTACCTTTTGGGCTGATCAATTCAAACCCTGCTCCAGCTCCATGCTTGGATTTGGATCCATCAAACCTAAAAGTCCAACATTCAGCAATGGTCGTCCTCTTCATCACATCCTTCGGCCTATCAGTGCTGGATGATTCCTCAGATGACATAGGTTTCTTGCTTTTACATCCTTTCTGAGGGTTTTGTATTTTTGTCTCAATAGCTTGGGTTGGATTTAGGCATTTATGTACTCGTTCTACTACTGTCTGGCATAAGCAACATTCCAACTCTGAATGGGAAGCATTATGAACTCTGCACCAGTTTGGTAAGAGAAACTCCTCAAAGCTTGTCCTTCTGCCTAGGTGAATTTGACTTTCAACACACTGTTTAATGAATTCCTGGAAACTGCCTAATAGGCTGATCTGATTATCTTCGAATTTTTCCTCTTCTTTAATGGATTCTGTCAGGACGGTAGTATTGTTGGAATCTGCCTCTGCACCAACAGAAATCATATGTAACATTAATACCTCCTCTAAGTCTAACTCCTCATACTGAGTTGATAGCATATAATTTCCCATACCTACTTTCGTTACCAGAACTCTGTTGAAGTATTTTGGTACTCCGTAATCATGTATTTCATTCTTGGCTCTCTCTCAATTCTGATCTGATTTAGTACTCCTTTCAGGGAAGCCACATGTGGGAGTGATCAGTAGACACATATCCATTCAAATCCTTAGTAAAATCTTTTCCTAGAATCAAGCCATACGCATCAGGGATATCAGCTACTTGAATATTGATAACATGTTCAATCCTTGGGTCAGAAGTTATCTGCATGTGAATCATGTTTAACTCTCCTACCACATTTACTTTGGTTTTGTCCAACTGGGTTACCTTCTTCTGGGAATCAGAAGGTGTAAACCCTAGAGCTCTACATACTCCAAATGGAATTATATTAGTAGAAGCACTAGAATCTAGTAAACAATTATGTAGATTCTTACCAAATATGCGCACATAAATCAAAAATGGTGGGGTCTCTGTCTTCCCTTGGAACAAAGTTGGTTGAGTATCTACTTGGGCCACTTGAGTTTTGTCCTTCTCTTTTCCTTTATCTTCAGGGGGAAAATTAGTCCGGCCGTGGGCCTAGTTTTGTGTCTTCACAGACTGAGAGTTAGAAATCTTGCTGATATCCTGACTAGAAGATTTATCCGGGGACACTGGATGTGCGCCATAAGTACCTAGAACTGCCTTCTTAATTGTAGGAAACCTCAATAACTCAAATGCTGAAAGATTTACCTTTGATTTCTTGAACTCCTCAGTGACATACGAAGCCATTTTCTCCTCACTCATATCAGTGGAGACTTCCCTAGAAGGTTCCTCCACCTTATCTCTACCTGCCTGAATAGTCTTTTCCTTTTGTGGGTTAGTTTGAGCTTATCTTTCCTTCGAAAGGTACTGCCTTGAAACATGTGGATATGACAGATTGTTACTAGCATTAGGATCTGGAGGGGTATTGAAATTATTAGGAGGAATAGAGGTGGTGAAGGGTCCTCTAGCTTGTGGGCACCTATGGGGTAAGTCTCTTAAATCATATCCTTTACCCTGCCTCTGGAACATCTGTACTTCTTCAACATAAGCCTCTTCACTATCAAGGGGGCCATTATCATTCATTGCTTCTTCATTAAATAACTGAGCCACCTCATCCCCATTGCAGATTTGATCTGTTTTATCTTCCTGGGAATCATATTATCTTTCTAGACTATTTTCTTCACTTGCTGGGAAGGGGGCGTGATTTAGTACTAACACAGGAGAATCATAAGGGGTGGAGGGAACAATCTCCTGTCCATTTGCATTATTCTCCACCTCATACTAGAAGATGGAGGCTACAGTTTGGAACTCTAGACATTCTAACTCTGAATGTTGGCTTGTCTTATGGAGCCTACACCATCCTGACAGAGTAGCCTCAGCCAAATACACACCACTGGGAGGCTTGTCTTGATTGACTGGCTGATTTGCAGATTGGTTGACAATTTGATTAATCAGTTGATCTAATGGGGTGGGAACTCCCCCATTATTAGGTCCTGTATTCCATGTCCCGCTCTGTCCCTGTGACTGCCTCTTATCAAATCCTGACCCACTACCTTGTCCTCTATTGAAATTATGTCTCCTATCATTATTGAATCCTCTGTCATTGTTGTAACCCCTATCTTGATTATATCCCCTGTCATTGTGGAATCCTCTTTCGTTACATTGTCTTCTGTCAAAAATTTTCCCTTGTGGAAATTCTCTGTTCTGATTGGATTGTATATTCTTCTGAGTAGCTTGTAATTGGTTGTTTTGATTCCTTAAATAGGTCACCTCTAGGTTTAGCTTCTTTATTTGTTCAACCATTTCATCAATCCTTGCCTTATTTGGATCTCCATAAGGAATTTGGCTCGGATTACTCTGAGGAGAAACAGGCATTGTAGCAGATCCTATTGACTAATGCAATACTTCAAAATTCTGTAAATAGGTAGGGAAACTAGTTGGCTGCGACTGATACACAGGCTGGTTAACTTGCTGCTGGGGAAAATTCATCACAGGAGAGACCTGGCCCATGGGGAGACCAGGATGTGGCACTAAAGGTAATTGAGGCACTGAATTTATAATTGGGGTATGATTGGTAAGTGCCTGATTTACTACCTAAACCTGATTGGGATGTGCAACTGGTCCTAAAGAAGGTAATGGTCCAGTCAAATGTTGCCTTAGATTTGTGCTAAGCTTGACGGCTTCTGTATAGGCATCAGTTAGGGTAGCTGGAGGATTGGGTCTCCACTTTAGAAAGGTAGCTGTCAGGCTGTCCAAGGCTTCATAATAGACTCCCAGGGCTGTATTATTGTCTAAAACATAAGGATCTTGAAGTCTGGTGTATGCACGGTGGAACCTATTATTGAAACTGGATATTGGTTCATTAACCTCTCTCTTTACTTTGCTGAATTGCAGATATAATTCATTGGAATTGATGGGTATTCTGAACTTCTATAAAAAACCAGTTTCAAGATCATTCCAGTTAAGAATTGAGCCAGATGTGAGGTGGTTGTACCAGTAAAAAGCCTCTTCTCCTAGCGAATAAGGAAACAACCTATAGGCAACATCCTCATTAACAATCCCTCTGTCTTTGAGACAGGTTTAGAAAATCCTTATGTGCTTCTCTGCAGCCCTGTTTGGGTCATTAACATGGAATTTTGAACATAAGTGCTCAGGGTTTTTTTGCATTACATTGTAAGCGTTGAAAAAAAAAGGAGATGGATTATTAGCAAGGAAGGCCATTGGAAAAAGTGGGGGTGGTGGTCGTGGTTGGTTAGCGATAGGCTGGGGCTGTTGAATGGGAACTGCCTCAGGGATGGGTATGGCTTCAACTTCAGGGACTGAAGATGTGGACGATACGGGTGAAGGGATGGGTGATGATGATTCTCCCCTTTCTCGAGTCCTTCTTGACCTAGTGGGGAACTGTAATTCCTATAAATCTTCTTCTCCTAGAGTTGATCTCGTATTTATCCTATATCTCTTAGGAGAGATGGCGTTTAAGAAACAATCCAGTGTGCTCATTCAGGCCCTCCTTCTAGCGCCAATCTGTTGATGGTGTTTTCTGCACAGCAACAACTCAGACAAAATATAATATCCTATCTCTCTTGAAAGGTAATCTTCAACAATAAATTACTGAAAATCACCCCAAGGTCTCTCGGGTGTCAGGTCATGACAATGCATAGACAACTCAGATAATATGTGAAATGTTGGTAATCACAATCGGACCTTACTACAAGCAAACTGTATCTTTCTAACTTATCAGATCTTGAAATATGATGATCTCAAATCCTAAGTCTAACCAGATGATAAAGAAATAGCAAAAGATAAGGGTGCAGAGATATGATAAGATCTAAACTATTCCTGGAATGAACAATGCAAATGACAAATATCTGGAATGGACCAATCTCAAATAACCAATTCTTGATCAATCCACAATGCAATATCACAAAAACGGTGCAATCCTCTAAGGTATATAGATTTTCAAATCATAGATATTCATCCACAATCGAACTAAGCACAAATAAATGTATGGTCTAGGTTGACTTCACCAGCCTACTACAATCAGATAGTTACTAGGAGTATAAACCATAGATTGCTACAAACATTCTTAATATGAAATCATGAACATCATTCACCAAGCTAATCCAACTCTAAACACTAAATTCTAAATCTTTAAGCAATTTCAAAGATGAAACAATAGGAACCATACAAGATAAACTAACACAAGATATTTCATCAGGAAAACCACAATGCCTTCAATTGTATTAGATTACCAAAATGCTGCAACAATTCCACTATTCTGTTACAATATTTGCTTCAAGAAATTGACTATTATCCCTACTACAAAATTCTCTAGCTCCTTTTTTTTATCTGACTTGTCTCTATTATCTTTCTAGCTAACTCTTACAATGCCCTTTATAGCAAATTCTCAAAACATGTCGGCCCAGCCAAACATTTACGAAATAAAATAATAACCAAAACAAGTCGGCCTCAGGAATTTCAAAATAAGGTACACATTAAATGCCAATAAATCATCAAGGTCGGCCCAAATACAGTCCCCAATGTAGCCCGGATTAACACATGCCCTATAATAATAGGTAAGCACAAATCTCAAAATGGGCATTAACTACCACCTCCCTTATCCTTGTTTTGATCTTGAACCTTCAAAAATAATTTATCCAGCTCAGAGACAGGTGGCAAAGGAAAAATCTTGAGCTGACATTCAATGGCACCAATCTCCTCTTTTGACTGTTTAACAATTTTGTTCCAATCATCTTTGTGTGCCTAGTACTTATCCATCACCACCAAGTAGGTTGCTACATCATCTAGTTGGTGCCCTGTTATAACATTTTTGAAATCTAGAGTATAAACATCATGTCACCATTCTCTTAATTGTTCTAGGCTTAGGTACTTAGGAGCAATCTTCCTCCTACCAGTCATTATCTCAAAAAATGCAATACATCCATCATAAACTCTAGTTAAGTCACCATCTATCTGCTTCTTTTGTTTATGGATCTTTCTGATGGCCTTCTATCGAATCTACAAAGCCTCAAACCATTCCCAAGGCTCATTAAGTCTGGAGGAAGGAAGGATCCCATCTGCAGCCAACTGATCTTTCCCATATTCCATGATCACTTTAGATCTCTACAATAGAAGGTCAATATCCTCCTTGTCTTGAGATAGCACATGTTCTAACAAGTCCTTAGCTCTTACTGCATCCTTTCCGACTGAAAGAATTTCCTTTATTGCATTATCTCCCTTCATTTGTGCATCCTTCAACCAATCCATTGTAGTTTTGGTAGAAGCCTTCATCCTTTCAATTTCAGAAATAGTCTCTTTGGGCAGGAAACCAGCAGCAGCAGAAGAAGATGGGTGTAGAGATTGCAAAGGCTTCATCACATCTTCTAGATATTTCCTAAGCCTTTCATTTTCCCTTTTAAGCTCATGTTTGGACTGTGTCTCCTTCCTTAGTCTTCTAATTATTACTGCACTGGATCCTTCATATTCCTCAATATCCTGCTCCATAGAGGCCGGTCCAAGATTAAAAGTCTGCACATTATAATCTTTTCCAATAACCTCTTCTTTTCTCTTATCAGCAGCAGGGGTGGCAATATGGATGACCCTATTACTCGCTTCATCCCTTTCTATCCTTGAAACTAACTTAGCCATCTTTTTCTTCTTTCCTTTACCAATCTTGGTTAGCATCTTATCCCAGTCAAGAGGGGTGTCCTCGATAATGACTTATTTTTTTCCTTGTAATCTCCTTTTCTAACCAATCCGGGACAACAGGATCCACCCGAATTTCTTCTGCCTTAGATTCCTCATGTTGTTCTAATGTTTCATCCTTTCCTTTCTCACGAGACTAATCACCTTGGTTACCCAATTTAGGCTCTTCTTCTTACAAAGGTGATGGGGTTCTAATAGGGATATCCTCCTTCTTAGGTGATCCGTTACCTTTGCTGCTAGCTGGACAATCTTCATATTGCACCAGTGGAGAAGGGTTCCTTTCTATATCTTCAGCCTCAAGTTCAGTTGCTGCACCAAAGAGTTCTCCTTCCTTAAATGGTTCAGTTTCTCCACTAGTCTCTTGCTCTTGATGTGTTGTCTGCTCAGGTGATCTTGGTGAAGGAGAAGTAGCCTTAGGTTGCTCCACAACTGGTGCCTTTGGAAGAGGATCCATCTTTTGCATAGCCTCCTTAGGAGATGGAGTTCTTGATCTCCTTGAGTAAACTCTGGTCTTCTCTCCCGAGCTTTCTACATCAACCACCGGAGTCTCATCTTTACAAGTATCTTGGCCCTTTCTCTTCGAAACCCTAGTTGTCCTTGTCTTCTTTGGTTGTGGAGGAGCGTCTTCTTCTTCTGCCTTTTCAAATACCTCCTCTTCAAAAGACTTACCTATCTTTAAAGTTTAGCTTCTTTTCTTTCCCTTTGACTTTCTTTTATGTTCTGGCTCACTTTCCTTTGGGCCTCTGACTTTAATTTTGAAGGGTGAGTTGACTTTAGTTTTCCCTGTGGGATCATCTTACCCGGATTCTTCTGAGGTGGACAGAGGATTCAGATTTCCCATTAAATTGAAGGTATAGGGTACCTTCTCACTTTCCAACTCCCAAACTTTGTGCTTCAACCACGATTTGGTAAACTTCATGACAGAGGCCATTAGGTCTTCCAACTCAGTTACCTCATCATCAGCCTAGTTTATCTCTCCAATTGATCTGTCTTTGACAAACTCATATGCATGATTTTGCACTAGATTCTCGTCATCCTTTAACTGGTTAGGGATCAACCTAAGATTGTACAGTCTAATCACATCAACATGAAGCCTAGAGTACCTTTTCTTCCTTGCCTCAAAATCATCTTTAATGTTTGCCCAGTAATCTTCTATGTCATCCTTGTGATGGTATTCTTTGGTGGCCTTCTTCTATGCTTCCCCAGTGATATCAAAGTTTGTCCTCTTGGAATGAAAGGAGAAACCATAAGCTACCAATTCATCTCCTGCTGCATGCACCGATTGGATAGAAGGGCATACCTCAGCTATACCAATTTTGAGAGGGAAATCTCCACTAAAACCTATTTTATGCTTCGCCTTTTTAACAATTGCATCAAATTCACATATCTGTCTCACAACCTCCAATAGCACAATATGATCAGTAGGGTACCTAGGCAACCTGTATGGAGTAGCTTGACATCCCTCAATTTTGATGTAGGAGAAGGTGGGAAACTGAATGAACCAAGCTCCATACTTCTTTATCAAATCCTTTGCTCCATCAGACAATCTCACATGCTCTGCATTTTGAAGCAGCCTAGTGATATGCATTGTAAATGCATCATTGGCTCTTCTAAAATCCCAATGTCCTAAGTGCAATTTCGGGTATATGTCATAGACTATATCTTGTCCAAATGTCCCTTTTGGATTCAAACCCCTATATGGGTAGAATGTAGCCAACACATACATCACATAGGAAGACATGGTAAACTTCTTTGTTTCTAGGACATCCCTCAGTTGTTTATCAATCACAACACTAATGAGTTCTGCCCAATGGTAATTAGTACCTTGTTCAATTTTGTTGATCACATGGACCATCCAATTTTCCAACACTCCGACACTCTTCGACCCGGCCACTCTGCTTAATAGTGTGATCACATCATATATGTCTAATTTGAACTTGACTCTGTGTAATTGCTTGGGCAGTTTGGAAAAATGCGGTTTTGGTTTCTCCAACCAAGAATTCATCATCTGATGGGCTTTGGTGGGCTCATTTTCATAGTAGGTTTTTGCTAAATCCATGTTCAAGGCACATACAGATGGCAACTCCGGCATGTCAAAAGCTTGGGCAATAGAAACGGGACTAAAATTTTCTAGGACTCTCCCTTCGGAGCTAACGACCCTCTGTGTGTCAAAATCATACTGTCGTGCACACTCTAGTATCAACTCATAGCACTGGATTGCAGGAGGGAATCCTGCCACATGGACCAATCCAGACTTCATCATTCCATTCCTCAGGACCGATAGATCCTTCTGGGCCATTCTCACCTTGAATTCCTCATACCTCCATGCTCCTACATTAGTGTCGGAGACCTCTGACCATACAGAAAATATCTTACTATCAGGCAACTGACTCTTGGTATCCAATCTCAATCTTTTTGCCTCTGAAATGGAAGACCCCTCTGTATCACCTTTAGACTTTCCTGCAGTAGCTTTGCTTGATTCAGCCTACATTCACAAAAGAACCCCATAAGCATCCAATTATCATACATATTCCAATCAAAGGGTTAGCATAAAACCACATGAAATAATTAATATCCATCATAAATCATCAATCCTTGAAAATTCAGAAAAATGAAGCAATCTGGGAAAATGGGGTAAACTGGGAAAATCCAGTCAGGGCAGAATTCAGAGAAATCCGACCCAAACGGATTCTTGCTACTAAGGCATCATTCACTAAATAAGTCGTTACTATGGTAAAGGAGCTATGTAATTATCATGAAATTCATCCATTAGCAGCAATAAATCACCATTTATCACTTACTCCACCACCCCCCTAACCTCAAAAATCAGAAAGGAAATGGAACTAGGAAAGAAACTGAAAAAATCTGGACATGCCGGATTTTTGCGGATGACTCAAAACTCTGGGACTCCACGGACTTGACAGAAACCAGGAGAATCTGGGCGTGCAGAAATTCCATGGACACCTCATAAACTTGACGAATGTTAACACGTGAACCATCGACTAAATGATCATGCAAAACCTCACTATTTGGATTCCAGTGGTCTCAAAATTTACACCAAGCAAAACCTCAAATGCACATGAATTTGAGCTTCAAAAGACTTCCGAATGACTAATCCTCGAGCTAAAACAATGATGCCCTAAATCCAATAGCCAGAATCCCACCATGAAAGCCAGGGTAAGCTTAAAATTTCAAAAAAAAAATATCATTGAAATGATCAATCAAAGCGCACAGGGATCTCTCAAGGTATGAGTAGGTTGGGCTAGACATAAAACATGAAAATCGCAATAACCCTACCAAACTTGAAAAATTTGGGCAAATGAACCGAAACCCCAATCTTCACAAAATATAGTGAATTGCACGCCTAGAAGGAAAAGTCCTACCCAAATGTATCTACAGGGTACATTCGACACTCAATTGATAAATGAAAGAACACATAGTGTGGGTGATAAAATCCGGTGGAGAAGTAAGTCGAACCCTAGCTCGATAAATACAAAATGATAAAACAAGCAAATGCCAACCCAGAATGACTATCAATTGACTCGAAAGATTGGATCAAAGTGCAAACAAAAGGAGGGGCCAACAATGACTTACCATGGATGAGTCTGGATGAAGCTCAAATTCAAAGGAGGTGACTGTAAAACCGTGTCCCCTAGCGACGAAAAACTCAACCAACGCTCAAGAAAATTACTCACAAGCAACTCGAATTCAGCAATCAAACCCTCAAATGAAGAATCTCAAATGTCAAAGCATATAACAAGTAAATAATTAAATCAAAATGATGCTCAAAATCCTTTAAATCCATCCACACTCGTGTCTGAGCAAAGGTACTTCGAGCATTAATGAGTGACAAGACGTATCAAGGAAATCTGGGAACCCGAGCCTAGAACGTAATTTCGAAAAAAACCAAGCCAAACGGATAATCTGGATGAACATGAATTCCGTGGGTATGGCAGAAGCTGGGGTTTTAGCGAAGTTCAAGATTTTAACGCAGTTCGGGAAAATCCGCTTGACCCAAAAAATCCTGGATTCAAGCAGAAACCAGGATTTCAGAAATTCAGCAGTAAACAGACAATGAACCAGGGTCCAAGAAAATCTGCCAGAGCTGGAAAAATTTGGACCTAGGTCAAAACCCGGATTTTGACTGAAACCAAAGTTTAACCAATTCAAGCCTCAAGGCAAGACCAAAACTAGCAAGACCAACATCTCAAGACCTTAAAAAAAAAAATCTCATAAAAACCAAAGGTCAAAAGACATCATGAAAAGAGGGTCCCTACTCCAAGTGGGGCGTGTGTGCAAAACTGCACAACAGAAGGGTCTTGATCATTTGGATTTGTTGTGTAGTTTTGCACACACGCCCCAGTTGGAGTAGGGACCCTCTTTTCGGGATGTCTCTTGGGACCTTTGGTTTTATTGGATTTGTCTTTTTGAGGTCTTGAGATGTTGGTCTTTCTGGCTTTGGTCTTGCCTTGAGGCTTGAATTGGTTAAGGTTGCATTTCAGTGAAAATCTAGGTTTTGACCTGAATCCGGGATTTTTCGGCTCCAGCGGATTTTCTGGGCTCTGGTTCATTGTCTATTTACTGTTGAATCTTCTGAATCCAGGTTTCTACTTGACTCTGGAACATTCCGGTTCTGGCAGATTTTCCCGGACTGCATCAAAATCCTGAACATAGTTAAAATCCCAGTTTCTGCCATATCTACGGAATTCGTGTTTATCTGGATTTTCTGTGTGTCTTGGTTTTTTCTGAAATTCCGTCCTGGGCTCAGGTTTTTAGATTTTTCAAACATGTCTTGTCACTCATTAATGCTCGAAGTACCTTTGCTCAAATGCAAGTATGAAGGGATTTAAGGTCTTTTAAGCATCATTTGAGTTCATTATTTACTTATTTTCTGCTTTGGCAACTGAGTTCATTCTTCATTTGGGCTTTGAGCGTTGGTTTTGAGCTGCTTACGTGAGATTTGGTCGAGCGTTGATCAAGGTTTTCACTACTAGGGCACACTCATGTTGCAGTTGCTTCCTCGAATTCAAAGTTTTATTTGATTCATCCATGGTAAGTCGTCTCTTGCCCTTCCCTTTGTTTGCATCATGATTGAATCTTTCTAAGTCGATGGGTAGCCGTTCCTAGTCGGGCTTTGCTTGGTCATAATTTTTTATTTATCAAGCTAGGGTTAGACTTAACTCCTCACCAAAACTTTATCGCCCGTGCTTGTGTTATTCATTCAGTGGCGGCTGTGCGAGTATGGATGGTGTTATGGGTCAAATTTTTGTCCTAAGTGAGTAATTTGTTATATTCGGTGAGGTTATGGTTTTCGATGCTTTGCCCAGATCTTGTTAGGTTCGATGAAATTGTTGCGATTTACATATCTTGCATCAAGGATAGAACAACCCCTCCCTTCAGAAGCCTCGAAGTGCTTTAGATTGATTTTCGTAGATGGTATTTAAAACCCTGAGCTTATCCTAGTTTTCATGGTGAAGGTTTAGTCATCAAAACTAAGGCATCATTATCTTGCCCTGAGGATTAGTCATTTGAGGGCTTTTGGAATTCAAATTTGTGTGAATTTGAGGTTTTGCTTATTGGCGTCGATTTTGAGACCATTTGAATTCCAATTAGTAAGGTTTTACATGATCATTTAGTCAATGGTTCGCGTGTTGGTATTCGTCGGATTTCTGAGGTGTCCGTGGAATTCCTGCGCACCTAGATTTTCCCGGTTTCGGCCATTTCCGTGGAGTATAGCGAGTTCTGGAGTATTTAAACTATCCGCGGAAATCCATCTTGTCTGGACTTTTTTAGTTTTTCTGCCCAGTTTCATTCTTTTTGATTTTCGAGGCTAGGATTAATGAGGTAAAGTGCTAAATGATGATTTCTTGTTGCTAATGGGTGGATTTCATAATAATTGCAAAAATTTCTCCGTACTAACACTCTATTTGATAAATGGTGTCTTGGCAGCAAGAATTCGTCTGGGTCGGATTTCTTCGAATTCCACCCTGACTGTATTTTCCCGGTTTACCTTGTTTTCCCAGATTGCTTTATTTTTTTGAATTTTTAAAGATTGGCAATTTGTGATGGATCTTCACTATTTTATATGATTTTATGCTAACCTTTGGATTGGAATATGCATGATAATTGGATACTCATGACATTCTTTGTGAATGCAAGCTGAATCAAGTAAGGCTGCTATTGGAAAATCTAAAGGAGATACAGAGGGGTCCTCCATTTCAGAAGCAGAAAGATTAAGGTTGGATACCAAAAGTCAGCTCCCTAAAAGCAAGATATCTTTGGTGTGGTCTAAGGTCTTGGACACTAATGTTGGAGCATGGCGATACGAGGAGTTCAAAGAGAGAATAGCTTAGAAGGATTTTTCAGTCCTGAGACAGGGAATGATGAAGTCCGGACTTGTTCATGTGGCAGGGTTCCCTCCTACAATCAAATGCTATGAGCCAATACTTGAGTGTGCCCGGCAGTATGACTTCGACACACAAAGGGTTTTCAGTATTGAAGGAGGAGTCTTGGTGAATTTTAGTCCTGTTTCTATTGCCCAGGCCTTTGACATGCCAGATGTGCCTTCTGTGTGTGCCCTAAACATGGATCTAGCCATAACATATTATGAGAATGAGCCAATCAAAGCTCAGTAGATGATTAATTCTTGGTTGGAGAAGCCAAAGTCACACCACTCCAAACTTCCCAAGCAATTGCACAGAGTTAAACTCAAGTCAGATATTTATGATGTGATCACCTTCTTGAGTAGAGTAGCAAGTTTGAAGAGTGTTGGAGTATTGGAGAGTTGGATGGTCCATGTGATCAACAAGATTGAGCAGGGTACCAATTACCATTGGGCAGGACTCATTAGCATCATGATTGATAAACAACTGAGGGACATCCTAGAGACCAAGCGGTTCACCATGTCTTCTTATGTGATGTATGTGTTGGCTAGATTCTACCCATACAGGGTTTTGAATCCACAGGGAACATTTGGACATGATGTAATTTATAATATTTACCTGGAGTTGCACCTAGGACACAAGGATTACAGAAGATCCAATGATGCATTCACGATACATATCACTAGGATGCTTCAAAATGCTGAGCATGTGAGACTGTCAGATGGAGAAAAGGAATTGATAAAGAAATATGGAGCTTGGTTCATTCAGTTTCCCACCTTCTCTTATATCAGAATTCATGGATGCCCAACTGCTCCATACAAATTACCTAGGTACCCAACTGATCATATTGTGTTATTGGAAGTTGTTAGACAAATATGTGAATTTGATGGAATTTTCAAAAAGGCAAAGCATAAAATAGGTTTTGGTGGGGATTTCCCTCTTGGAATTGGCGTGACAGAGGTGTGTCCTTCCATCCAATCAGCACATGCAACAAAGGATGAATTGGCAGCTCATGGGTTTTCCTTCCATTCCAAGAGAACAAGCTTTGATATGACCGGGGAAGCACAAAAGAAGGCCACCAGGGAGTACCATCACAAGGATGACCTAGAGGACTATTGGGCGAATATCAAGGATGATTTTGATGCAAGGAAGAAAAGGTACTCTAGGCTTCTTGTTGATGTGATTAGGCAATACAATGTTAAGTTAATCCCTGACTAGCTAGAGGATGATGGAAACCTAGTGCAAGATCATGCATATGAGTCTGTTAAGGACAGATCAATTGGAGAGATAAACTGGAATGACAATGAGGTGACTGAGTTGGAAGATTTTATGGCACCGGTTATGAAATTTACTACTTCATGGCTAAAACATAAGGTTTGGGAGTTGGAGAGTAAGAAGGTACCCTGTACCTTTAATTTGATGGGAGATCTCAATCCAATGTCCACTTCCGAAGAATCCAGAGAAGATGACCCCAAAGGGAAAACTAAAAGGAGCTCACCCTTCAAAATTAAAATTCGAGGCCCTAAAGAAAGTGAACCATAACCTAAAAGAAAACTAAAAGGAAAGAAAAGGAGCTGAGCTCTTAAAATAGGCAAGTCTTATGAAGAGGAGGAATTTGAAAAGGCAGAGGAAGAAGAAGACGCTCCTCCGTGGCCAAAGAAGACAAGGACAACTAGGGTTTCAAGGAGGAAGGGCCAAGAAATGTCCAAGCATGAGACTCTGATTGTTGATGTGGAGAGTTCAAGGGAAAAGACAAAGGTGTATTCGAGGAGATCAAGGACTCCATCCCCTAAGGAAACCTGGCAAAAGATGAATCCTCCTCCAAAGTCGCTAGTTGTGGAGCAACCTAGGGTTGCTTCTCCTTCACCAAATGTGCCTGAGCAAGAGACTCTTGAGGAGTATGAGACTAGTGGGGAGGTAGAGCCTTTCAAGGGGGGAGAACTCTTTGGTGCGGTAGCTGAGCTTGAAGTTGAATAAAAGGAAAAACATCCTTCTCCATTGGTGCAATATGAGGATTCTCCAGAGAATAGCAAAGGAAACGGATCACCTGAACGGGAGAATATCCCGGTTAGGACCCCATCGCCGGTGCAAGAAGAGGAGATTGAAGTAGGTGGTCAAGGTGAGCAGCTCCCTGAAAAGGAAAAAGATAAAACAACAGAACAACAGGAAGAGACAAAAACAGAGGAAATCTGAGTGGATCCTGCTATCTCGGATTTGTTAGAAAAGGAGATCACAAGGAAGAAGCAAGTCATTGTTGAGGATACTCCTTTGGATTGGGATGAGATGCTGTCTAAGATCGACAAAGGTAAAAAGAAGAAGGTAGCTAAAGTAGTTTAAAAGATAGAAAGGGATGAAGTAAACAACAGAGTTATCCACATTGCCACCCCTATTGCAGACAAGACTAGAGAAGAGGTCACTGGTACGGATTACAATGTGCAAACTTTTAACCTTGGACCAACGTCTATGGAGCAAGATATTGAGGAGTATGAAGGGTCCAGTGCTATGATAATTGGCAGATTAAGGAAAGAGACTCAGACCAAGCATGAGCTGAGAAAAGAAAATGAGAGACTTAAGAAACACTTGGAAGATGTGATGAAGCCTCTGCAATATCTTCACCCATTTTCCTCTACCACTCCTAGTTTCTTTCCCAAGGAAACCATCTCTGAAATTGAAAGAATGAAAACCTTTGCCCAAACTGCAATAGATTGGCTGAGAGATGTGCAGGTGAAAGGAGATAATGTAATTAAGGAGGTCCTCTCAGTTGGGAAGGATGCAGTTAGAGCCAAGGATATTCTTGAGCATGTGTTATCTCAGGACAAGGAAGATATTGATCTTCTGCTACAGAAATCCAAAGTGATTATGGGGTATGGTAAAGATCAGTTGGCGGCAGATGGAATTCTTCCTTCCTCTAGACTTAGTGAACCTTTGGAATGGTTTGATGCTTTGCAGATTCGACAAAAGGCCATGAGGAAGATTCAAAAATGAAAGAAGTTAATAGATGGTGACTTAACTGGAGTTTTTGATGGATGCATTGCATTTTTTGAGATTATGACTGGTAGGAGGAAAATTGCTCCTAAATATCTGAGCCTAGAACAGTTAAAGGAATGGTGGCATGATGTTTATGCCCCAGATTCTGAGAATGTCATAACAGGACACCGGCTGGATGATGCAGCAACCCATTTAGTTGTAATGGATAAGTATCAATCCCACAAAGATGATTGGAATAAAATTGTTAAACAGTCAAATGAGGAGATTGGGGCCATTGAATGCCGGCTTAGGGTTTTTCCTTTGCCACCTGTTGCCGAGTTGGATAAATTATTTTTGAAAATTCAGGATCAGAACAAGGATAAGGGAGGTGGTGATTAATGCCAACTTTGAGATTTGTGCTTCCCTATTATCATAGGGCATGTATTGATCCGGGTTGCATTGGGGAATGTGTCTAGGCCAACCTTGATGATGTATCAGCATTTAATGTATGCCTTATTTTGGAGTTCCTAGGGCCAACATTTTTTGGCTAATTTTACTTTGTAGATGTTTGGCTGGGCCGACATTGTCTTGAGAATTTGCTATAAAGGGCATTCTTGCCTCATTGTAAAGATTTAGAAAGAGAAAAATAATAGACAAGTAAGAGCAAAAAAAGATCTAGGGCATTTTGTAGTAGAGGTAATAGTCAATTTCTTGAAGCAAGTATTGTAAACAAAATAGTGGAATTATTGCAGTATTTTGATGATCTAATACAATTGAAGACGTTGTGGTTTTCCTGGTGAAATCTCTTGTGTTAGTTTATCTCGCATGGTTCCTGTTGTTTCATCTTTAAAATTGCTTGAAGATTTAGGATTTAGTATTTTAGAGTTGAATTAGTTTGGTAAATGATGTTCATGATCTCAAATTTGGAATGTTTGTAGCAATCTTTGGTCTATACTCCCAGTAACTATTTGATTGTAGTAGGCTGGTGAAGTCAACCTGGACCATACATTCATTTGATCTTAGTTCGATTGTGGATGCATGTCTATGATTTGAAATCTATACACCTTAGAAGATTGCACCGTTCTTGTGATATTGCATTATGGGTTTATTAGGAATTGGTTGTTTGAGATTGGTCCATTCTAGATATCTATCATTAGCATTATTCATTCTAGGATTAGTTTAGATCATATCAAAACTTCATTCTCTTATCTTTTGATGTTTCTTTATCATTTGGTTAGATTTAGAATTTGAGATCATCGCATTGCAAAATCAGATAAGTGGAAAGGTATAGTCTACTTGTAGTAAGGTCTGATTGTGATTACCAGCATTTTCACATATTATCTGAGTTGTTTATGCATTGTCATGACCTGACACCCAAGAGACCTTGGGGTGATTTTTAGTAATTTATTGTTGAAGATTACCTTTCAAGAGAGATAGAATATTGTATTCTGTCTGAGTTGTTGCTGTGTAGAAAACACCATCAACAGATTGGTGCTAGAAGGAGGGCCTGAATGAGCACACTGGATCATTTCTTGAATGCCATCTCTCCTGAAAGATATAGGAGAAACACCAGATCTACCGCGGGAGAAGAAGATTTGCAAGAATTACAATTTCCCCCTAGGTCAAGAAGGACTCAAGAAAGGGGAGAATCGTCATCACCCATCCCTTCACCAGCATCATCCACATCTTCACATGTAGAAGTTGAAGCCATACCCATCCCTGAGGCAGTTCCCATTCAACAACCTCAGCCTATCGTCAACCAACCACAACCTCCACCCCCACTTTTTCCAATGGCCTTCCTTGCTAATAATCCATTGCCCTTATTTTTCCAAGCTTATAATGTTATGCCCAAAAACTCTGAGCACTTTTGTTCAAAATTCCATGTTAATGACCCAAACAGGACTGTAGAGGAACATATAAGGATTTTCCAAACCTGTTTAAAAGAAAAAGATATTGTTCACGAGGATGTTGCTTGTAGGCTGTTTCCTTATTCACTAGGAGAAGAGGATTTTTACTAGTACAATCACCTCCCTTTTGGCTCAATACCTAATTGGAATGATCTTGAAACTGCCTTTTTACAAAAGTTCAGAATACCTATCAGTTCCAATGAATCGTATTTGCAATTCACTAGAGTAAAGAGAGAGGTTAATGAACCAATATCTAGTTTCAATAATAGGTTTCCACCATGCATACACCAGACTTCAAGACCCTTATGTTTTAGACAATAATACAGCCCTGGGAGTCTATTATGAAGCCCTGGATAGCCTTACAACAACCTTTCTGAAGTGGAAACCTAATCCTTCGGCTACCCTAACTAATGCTTATACAGAAGTTGTTAAGCTTAGCACAGATTTGAGACAACACTTGACTAGACCATTGCCTTCTTTAGGACCAGTTGCACATCCTAACCAGGTTCAAGCAGTAAATTAGACTCTCACCAACCATACCCCAATCATGAATCCAGTACCCTAGTTACCGTTGGTGCCACACCCTGGTCTCCCCATGAGCCAGGCTTCCCCTATGATGAATTTTCCCCAGCAGCAGGTTAACCAGCCTATGTATCAGCCACAGCCAAATAGTTTCCCTGCTTATCTGTAAAATTCTGAGGTATTGCATCAGTCTATGGGATCTACTACAATGCCTGTTCCTTCTCAGAGTAACCCAAGCCAGATCCCTTATCGAGATCCAAATAGGGAGAGGATTGATGAAATGGATAAACAGATAAAGAAGTTAAATCTAGAGGTAACCTACCTAAGAAATCAAAACAGTCAGTTACAAGCTACGCAAAAGAGTATGCAATCCAATCATAACAGAGAATTTCCACAAGGGCAGAATTTTGACAGAGGATAGCGTAATGAAAGAGGACTCTATAATGATAGGGGATATAATCAGGATAGGGGTTACAACAATGACAGAGGATTCAATAATGATAGGAGACAGAATTTTGATAGAGGACAAGGTAGTGGATCAGGATTTGATAAGAGACAATCTCAAGGATAGAGCAGGACATGGAATATAGGACCTAATAATGGAGGAGTCCCCACCCCATTGGATCAATCAGTTAATCAAATTGTCAACCAATCTACAAATCAGCCAGTCAATTAAGACAAGCCTCCGAGTGGTGTATATTTGGCTGAAGCAGCCTTATCAAGAAGGTGTAGGCTTCATAAGATGGGTCAACATTCAGAGTTAGAATGTTCGGAATTCCAAACTGTGGCCTCCATTTTTTAGTATGAGGTAGAGAATAATGCAAATGGGTAGGATATTGTTCCCTTAACTCCTTATGATTCTCCTGTGCTAGTGTTAAATCACACTCCCTTCCCAGCAAGTAAGAAAAATGTGCTAGAGGAGGAATCTGGTTCTCAGGAGGGGAAAATAGATCAGATTTGTAATAGAGATGAAGTGGCTGAGTTATTCAATGAAGAAACAATGGATGACAACGGCCCCCTCGACCAGGAAGAGGTTTATGTTGAAGAAGTACAGATGTTTCAGAGACAAGGTTTGAGAGATATGCCCCACAGGGGCCCACAGGCTGGGGGACCTTTCACTACCTCTATTCCTCATAATAATTTCAGTACTCCTCCAAATCCTAATGCTAGCAATAATCCATCTTATCCACATGTTCCTAGACAATACCTTTTGAAGGAAAGACAGGCTCAAACTAACCCCCAGAAGGAAAAGGTTGTTCAAGCAAGAAAGGACAAGGTGGAGGAACCATCTAAGGAGGCTCCCACTGATATGAGTGAGGAACAAATGGCTTCATATGTCACTGAGGAGTTCAAGAAATTAAAGGTAAATCTTTCAGTATTCGAGTTATTAAGGTTCCCTACAATTAGGAAGGTTGTTTTAGGAACTTATGATGCACATTCAATGTCTTTGGATTAAACTTCCAAGGAGGATATCAGCAAGACTTCTAGTTCCCAGCTTGTGAAGACACAAAACCAGGCCCATAATCAGACCACTTTCCCCCCTGGAGATAAAGGGAAAGAAAATGACAAGACTCAAGTGGCCTAGGTAGATACTCAACCAACTCTGTTTCAAGGGAAGACAGAAACCCCGCCATTTCTGATTTTTGTGCACATATTCGGTAAAAATTTACATAATTGTTTACTGGATTCTGGTGCTTCCACCAATGTGATGCCATTTGGAGTTTTTAGAGTTTTAGGGATTACACCAGCTGATTCTCAGAAGAAGGTAACTCAATTGGATAGAATTGAAGTAAATGTGGTGGGAGAATTAAATGTGATTCACATGCAGATAGCTTTTGACCCAAGGGTCGAGCAGGTTATCAATATTCAAGTAGCTGATATCCTCGATGCGTATGGTTTGATTCTGGGAAGAGATTTTACTAAGGCTTTGAATGGATATGTGTCTACTGATCACTCTCACATGTGGCTTCCTTGGAAAGGGGTGCCAAATCAGATTAGAATTGAAAGAGAACCCAGAATGAAATACATAATAACAGAGTACCAAAATACTTCAACAGAAGTTTTGATATCAGAAGTAGGAATGGGAAATTACATGCTATCAACTCAATATGAGGAGTCAGACTCAGAGGAGGTATTGATGCTACATACGATGCCTATTAATGCTAAGACAGAATCCAGCCATGGTGCTATTTTGACAGAATCAGTTGAGGAAGAGAAAGAGTTCGAAGATAATCTGATCAGCTTATTAGACAGTTTCCAGGAATTCATCAAGCAGTGTGTTGAAAATCAAACTCACCTAGGCAAAAAAATAAGTTTTAAGGAATTACTCTTACTTAATTGGTGTAGAGTTCATAATGCTTCCCATTCAGAGTTGGAGTGTTGTTTATGTCAGACAGCAATAGAATAGGTACATAAATGCCTAAATCCAACTCGGGCTGCTGAGACAGATGTGCAAAACCCTCAGGAAAGGTGTGAAAACAAGAAACTTATGCTATCTGAGGAATCCTCCAGCACTAATAAGCTGAAGGATGTGAAAGGGAGGACTACTCCTACTGAATGTTGGACTCTCAGATTTGATGGATCTAAGTCCAGACATGGAGCTGGAGCGGGGTTCGAATTGATCAGTCCAAAGGTAAAAATTTCTTTGCATCCCATAGACTTCAATTTCACTGCACTAACAACGTAGTAGAGTACGAAGCGTTAATTCATGGACTCCTCATGGCACTCAAGAAAAAGGTTAAAATCCTGCAAGTTTTTGGTGATTCTGAGTTAGTAATTAAGCAAGTAAGGAGACAATATTCATGCCACGATAGGAGAATGAAAAATTATAGGCATAGAGTATGGGACCTCATTGAGGGATTTGATGCCTTTAATATTCAACTAATACCACGGCAGAAGAATCAAACTGCTGATTCTCTGGCCCAAGCAACAAGTACTCTGCAACCTTTATCTTTGTCAGGATTAAATAAATTCACTGTAGAATTGACTCCTATGCCATCAGTCCCAGACAACGTTACTAATTTTCAGGTGTTTGAGGATGATAAACATATTCTGGATTTTATCACAAACACAGACGTCTTTGCTTCCCAAATCATCGATGAAGCAGAACCCTAGGAAGTAGAACTGGATTTAGAGGGTGTGATGAATCTGAAGTCCAATACTATTCCAAGAGGAATGGTACAGCTGGAACAAATTTTTGATATGGATAAGATCAGAGATTATGTACAAGAGTCCAAGAAAGAGTCGATCAATGGACAGTGTGACACTCACAATTTGGGGACTGAGGACAATGTCAAAAATGTTTTTATTGGCAACGTATGTACTCTAAAAGAAAGAAAAGGGATAATTGAAGCCTTGCATAGCTTTCCAGATATCGTATCCTGGGGTTACGAAGACTTGAAAACCTATGATACATAAATCATAACTCATACTATACCCCTGAAACCAGGTGCTAAACCTTTCAGGCAAAGACAGAGACCTATCAACACATTACTGGAACCGCTTATACAGAAAGAAGTCCAGAAGTTACTATCTGCCAGAATTATATTTCCTGTCAGGCATTCAACATGGGTAGCAAACCTGGTTCTCGTAAGGAAAAAGAATGGTTAAATTAGACTCTGTGTTGATTTTAGGAACTTGAACAGATCATCAGAAAAGGACAATTATCTAGTTCCTTTGTTGGATGAAGTGCTTCAAGTGGTTAATGGATCTCAGATGATGTCCTTTCTGAACGGTTATTCAGGGTACAATCAAGTGATGGTCCAATATGAGGATAGGCATAAGACTGCTTTTACAACTAAGTGGAGTACCGTTGCCTATAGAAGGATGCCATTTGGACTCATTAATGCAGGGGCCACATTCCAAAGGGCTATGGACATTGCCTTTAAAAATATCATAGGAAAATGCATTATCATTTATATGGATGACTTGACTATTTTTTCAAAAAAAAAAGGGGATCACATCTCAGATTTGCGCAAAGTCTTTCAAAATTGTAGAGAATTTGGCATATCCCTGAATCTTAAAAAAGTGTATTTTCAGAGTAACAGAAGGAAAGCTGCTCGGACATGTCATATCAGAAAAGGGAATTGCTATTGATCCAGAAAGAGTGGAGGCTATACTGAAGATTCAGCCACCTACTAGCAAAAAGGAGATGAAGTCCTTTGGCAAGATTAACTTCGTCAAAAAATTTATCACTGGATTTGTTGAAATTGTTAAACCGCTGAATGCAATGTTGAAACAGGATGCCAAGATCGAATGGACTACGGAAGGGAAGGAAGACTTTGCAGAGATCAAAAGGGCTATTGTTGATGCTCCGGTGTTGGTAAGTCCTAATTACAGTAAACCCTTTTACATCTATTCATTCACTTCAGATCATTCATGTGCTGGAATGTTAACTCAAAAGTTCGATGAAGAAAATGAGCATCCTATTGCTTTTATGAGTGCACCATTAAAAGATGCTGAAATATCCAAGTGTGGAAAAGCAGACATATGCCCTGGTCAGAGCAGTAAAGAAATTTAGACATTACATCCTCAGGAATAAGGTGTATGCAATTGTCCCGGATTCTGCAGTTAAATTACTTCTGATAAAAAATGAATTAGGTGAACGCAAAGCTAAATGTGTGACAATGCTACAAGAGTATGCTATTGAGATCCATCCCATGAATTTAGTAAGAGGGCAAGGACTTACTCAGACTATGGCTGAAATAGGTCCTGAATTGACTGTTCAGAATTATAACATCGAAGAGGTTTCTCCAGATGGTTGGTATGATGACATAGTTTATTACCTACTAAACCAATAATCTTCAGGTCATCTTAATGTTGTACAGAGAAGAGCTCTACAGTTAAAGAGTGATAGTTTCATGTTACAAGGAGCTGTCCTGTATAAGAAAAATCATGAGGGCATTTATTTGAGATGTCTTGGGAAACAAGAAGTAGAAAGAGTGATGGATGAATTTCATGAAAAATATGGCACTGGCCACGGTTCTACAATTTCCGCAGCAAATCATATTTTGAGGGCAGGGGATTACTGGCCCACGTTGTTCAAAGACATCCACCATCATGTTAGGACCTGTCACACCTACCAGACTACAGCAACAAGGGAAAGGTATGCGGCGCTTCCACTCCAATCAGTCACTGAGGTAAGGCCTTTTGCTCAGTGGGGTATGGATTTTATAGGCCCCATTAACCCACCATCTTCTGCGGGATACATGTACATTCTCACTATTACTGATTATTTCACAAGATGGACTGAAGCTTTTTCTTGTAGGCAATGTACATCTGAGGTGGTGATTAATTTCTTAGAGTCTGCTATTCTTAATCGATTTGGATGTCCTGTTGCTGTTGTCTATGATAATGGTCCTGCTTTTGCATCTTTAAAATTTTCAAATTGGGCTTTTGATCATGGAATTATTGTGAAGTTTGCGTCCAATTATTACCCTTAGGGTAATGGCTTAGCAGAATCCTCTAATAAAAATTTATTGACTGTCATCCACAAGCTGTTAGAGAGGAACCCAAAATATTGGCATACCCAGCTTCGGTTTGCCCTTTGGGCAGATCGTACAAGACTTAAGTCATCCATTGGAACATCTCCTTATCACTTAGTGTATGGTCTGGAGCCAGTATTCCCTATTCAACTCAAGATACCAACTTTGCATTTTATTAATGAGTTTTATGATGAGGGGGACAGAAGGGAGGCTAGGTTGACAGAACTACTGCACCTTGAGGAGAAACGAGACAATTCCCTTGAAAATTTTGCCAAACATCAGGGGGTAGTTAAGAGGTGGTTTAACAAGAGGGCTAAAGTCAAGGCCTTCAGGATTTCTGACCTTGTCCTATACTGGAATAAACCTCATGATCAAAAAGGGAACCATGGGAAGTTTGATAAACTGTCGCTTGGCCCATATCAGATTGCTGAAATACTTGGAGATAAAGCCTTCCGTCTGAAGACTCTCACGGGAGAAGATATCCCACTACCTGTCAATGGGCAGTATTTGAAACATTATTTCCAATCCTGAGCTATTTTTAGCTCCATGCTCTGTACATAGTTAGTTTAGGTTGTTTTGCTTGTTTCGTTTGGTTAGAGTAGTTTTTCCTTTTGGGTTTGCTTGTTCTGCTTTGGTTAGAATAGGTTTGCTTTGGTTTGTGTGTTTTGGTTTGCATTGCTCTTGCTCTTGGTTCCTTCTCTTTTGGGGATCCCTGGGTGCATTAGTATGACAGTGGTGACAAGGTAGGTCTAATATTCTTGGTATTTCTCTTACAAACTCTAATCATCCTTCCAAGACATTGTGGTACGAATTCTCCATCCAATGTCACTTATCCTTGTGCTGAGGCAAAGGGTTTCTAGTCAATTTGAACGAGAATATATTAGGGTCTCATACTTTCAATTATTAAAGATACTTGAAGCTACAGAAGGTCCTTATAAGGTTTGAACAGGTGAAAAATCTTTTTCTGCTCTAGTGCCACTGTGGTTCTCATCCCTGAGTGTGAACTTCATTGTTTAGAGGTTGAAGTAGAAGCAGTGAAAAGATAAGCAGTATAAAAAAAAAAAAAAGGAATATACATATTGAAATTAAAAGGTTTAAATTAAACTCATCAGGGGAATCTGAATATCTCTACCGAGGCTATGGATGCCTGGCTAGCAGTAGAGCTATGTTCAGGAGGATCACAGTGATAACCTCGTCGGAGCTATGGATGCCTGACTGGCAGCGAGACTCTATCCAGGTTAATTTTAGAGTATGAATCTTTACGTAGATTGTTCATACCAAGTTTGGTTCCTCTTGCAACTAAAGGAGGATAATGAATGCATATGCACACACTTTGACCCTGGTATAGGAAAATTTGAATAACTAGGGGCTTCTTTGTTTTAACATGGAGGTGGTGGCAGGATATGTGAGTTGAAACCATAAGTTATGGGTTCTTGATTCCAGTTTGTCATTGAAATGCTCAGGAGCATTTCCTAGCAGTCGCCATTTGTTGTGCAGTTTTGCACACACGCCCCACTTGGAGTAGGGACCCTCTTTTCGGGATGTCTCTTGGGACTTTTGGTTTTATTGGATTTGTCTTTTTGAGGTCTTGAGATGTTGGTCTTTCTGGCTTTGGTCTTGCCTTGAGGCTTGAATCGGTTAAGGTTGGGTTTTGGTGAAAATTTGGGTTTTGACCTGAATCCGAGATTTTCCGGCTCTGACGGATTTTTCAGGCTCTGGTTCATTGTCTGTTTACTGCTGAATCTTCTGAATCCGGGTTTCTACTTGACTCTGGGACATTTTGATTCTGGCAGATTTTCTCGGACTGCATCAAAATCTCGAACATAGTTAAAATCCTGGTTTCTACCATATCCATGGAATTCGTGTTTATCCATATTTTCCGTGTGTCTTGGTTTTTTTTGAAATTCCATCCTAGGCTTGAGTTTCTGGATTTTTTAGAAATGTCTTGTCGCTTATTAATGCTCGAAGTACCTTTGCTCAGATGCAAGTATGAAGGGATTTAAGGTCTTTTAAGCATCATTTGAGTTCATTATTTACTTGTTTTCTGCTTTGGCAACTGAGTTCATTCTTCATTTGGGCTTTGAGTGTTGGTTTTGAGCTACTTGCATGAGATTTGGTCGGGTGTTGATCAAGGTTTTCGCTGCTAGGGAACACTCGTGTTGCAGTCACTTCCTCGAATTCAAAGTTTTATTTGATTCATCCATGGTAAGTTGTCTCTTGCCCTTCCCTTTGTTTTCATCATGATTGAATCTTTCTAAGTCGATGGGTAGCCATTCCTGGTCGGGCTTTGCTTGGTCACAATTTTGTATTTATCGAGCTAGGGTTAGACTTAACTCCTCACCAAAACTTTATCGCCTGTTCTTGTGTTATTCATTCAGTGGCGGGTGTGCGAGTATGGATGGTGTTATGGGTCAAATTTTTGTCCTAACTGTGTAATTTGTTATGTCCAGTGAGGTTAGGGTTTTCAATGCTTTGCCCAGATCTTGTTAGGGTCGATGAAATTGTTGTGATTTACATATCTTGCATCAAGGTTAGAATATCCCCTCCCTTGGGAAGCCTTAGAGTGTTTTAGATTGATTTTTGTAGATGGTATTTCAAACCCCGAGCTTATCCTAGTTTTCATGGTGAAGGTTTAGTCATCAAAACTAGGGCATCATTATCTCACCCTGAGGATTAGTCATTTGAGGGCTTTTGGAATTCAACTTTGTGTGCATTTGAGGTTTTGCTTATTGGCATCAATTTTGAGACCATTTGAATCCCAATTAGCAAGGTTTTACGTGATCATTCAGTCGATGGTTCGCGTGTTGGTATTCGTTGGATTTTTGAGGTGTCCGCGGAATTCCTATGCACCTAGATTTTCTTGGTTTCGGCCATTTCCATGAAGTATAGGGAGTTACAAAGTATTTAAACTGTCCGTGAAAATCCATCCTATCTAGACTTTTTCGGTTTTTCTACCCGGTTTCGTTCTTTTCGATTTTCGAGGCTAGGATTAATGAGGTAAAGTGCTAAATGATGATTTCTTGTTGCTAATGGGTTGATTTCATAATAATTGCAAAACTTTGTCCATATTGATGCTCTATTTGATAAATGGTGTCTTGGCAGCAAGAATCCGTCTGGGTTAGAATTCTCTGAATTCCGCCCTGACTATATTTTTTCGGTTTACCTTGTTTTCCTGAATTGCTTTATTTTTTTGGATTTTCAAAGATTGGAAATTTGTGATGGATCTTCACTGCTTTATATGATTTTATGCTAACCTTTGGATTGGAATATGCATGATAATTGGATACTCATGACATTCTTTGTGAATGCAGGCTGAATCAAGTAAGGCTACTGCTGGAAAATCTAAAGGAGATACGTAGGGGTCCTCCATTTCAGAAGTAGAAATATTAAGGTTGGATACCAAGAGTCAGCTCCCTGAAAGCAAGATATCTTCGGTGTGGTCTGAGGTCTCAGACACTAATGTTGGAGCATGGTGATACGAGGAGTTCAAAGAGAGAACAACTCAGAAGGATCTGTCAGTCCTGAGATAGGGAATGATGAAGTCTGGACTTGTTCATGTGGCAGGGTTCCCTTCTGCAATCCAATGCTATGAGCTGATACTTGAGTGTGCCCGGCAGTATGACTTCGACACACAAAGGGTTGTTAGTACTAAAGGAAGAGTCTTGGCGAATTTTTGTCCTATTTCTATTGCCCAGGCCTTTGACATGCCAGATTTTGCTTCTGTGTGTGCCCTAAACATGGATCTGGCTAGAACATATTATGAGAATGAGCCAATCAAAGCTCAGCAGATGATTAGTTCTTGGTTGGAGAAGCCAAAGTCACACCACTCCAAACTGCCCAAGCAATTGCACAAAGTTAAATTCAGGTCAGATATTTATGATGTGATCACCTTCTTGAGAAGAGTAGTAGGTTTGAAGAGTGCTAGAGTATTGGAGAGTTGGATGGTCCATGTGATCAACAAGATTGAGCAGGGTACCAATTACCATTGGGCAGGACTCATTAGCACCATGATTGATAAACACCTGAGGGACGTCCTAGAGACCAAGAGGTTCACCATGTCTTCTTATGTGATGTATGTGTTGGCTAGATTCTACCCATATAGGGGTTTGAATCCATAGGGAACATTTGGATAGGATGTAATTTATAATATTTACCCGGAGTTGCACCTAGGACACAAGGATTACAGAAGAGCCAATGATGCATTCATGATGCATATCACTAGGATGCTTCAAAATGCTGAGCATGTGAGATTGTCAGATGGAGCAAAGGAACTGATAAAGAAATATGGAGCCTGGTTCATTCAGTTTCCCACCTTCTCTTATATCAGAATTCATGGATGCTCAACTACTCCATACAGATTACCTAGGTACCCAACTGATCATATTGTGTTATTGGAATTTGTTAGACAAATATGTGAATTTGATGGAATTGTCAAAAAGGCAAAGCATAAAAGGTTTTGGTGGGGATTTCCCTCTTGGAATTGGTGTGGCAGAGGTGTGTCCTTCCATCCAATCAACACATGCAGCAAAGGATGAATTGGCAGCTCATGGTTTTTCCTTCCATTCCAAGAGAACAAACTTTTGATATGACCAGGGAAGCACGGAAGAAGGCCACCAGAGAGTACCGTCACAAGGATGACCTAGAGGACTATTGGGCGAATATCAAGGATGATTTTGATGCAAGGAAGAAAAGGTACTCTAGGCTTCCTGTTGATGTGATTAGGCAATACAATGTTAAGTTAATCCCTGACCAGCTAGAGGATGATGGAAACCTGGTGCAAGATCATATATATGAGTCTATTAAGGACAGATCAATTGGAGAGATAAACTAGAAAGATGATGAGGTGACTGAGTTGGAATATTTGATGGCACCGGTTATGAAATTTACTACTTCATGGCTAAAACATAAGGTTTCAGAGTTGCAGAGTTAGAAGGTACCCTGTACCTTTAATTTGATGGGAGATCTCAATCCAATGTCCACTTTCAAAGAATCTGGGGAAGATGACCCCAAAGGGAAAACAAAAAGGAGCTCACCCTTCAAAATCAAAATTAGAGGCCCTAAAGAAAGTGAACCAGAACCTAAAAGAAAACCAAAAGGAAAGAAAAGGTGCTGAGCTCTTAAAATAGGCAAGTCTTCTGAAGAGGAGGAATTTGAAAAGGCGGAGGAAGAAGAAGATGCTCCTCCGTAGCCAAAGAAGACAAGGACAACTAGGGTTTCAAGGAGGAAGGGCCAAGAAATGTCCAAGGATGAGACTCCAATTGTTGATGTGGAGAGTTCAGGGGAAAAGACAAAGGTGTATTCAAGGAGATCAAGGACTCCATCCCCTAAGGAAACTATGCAAAAGATGAATCCTCCTCCAAATTCATCAGTTGTGGAGCAACCTAGGGCTACTTCTCCTTTGCCAAATGTGCCTAAGCAAGAGACTCTTGAGGAATAGGAGACTAGTGGGGAGGTAAAGCCTTTCAAGGAGGGAGAAATATTTGGTGCTGCAGCTGAGCTTGACGTTGAAGAAAAGGAAAAACATCCTTCTCCATTGGTGCAATATGAGGATTCTCCAGAGAATAGCAAAGGAAACGGATCACCTGAAAGGGAGAATATCCTGGTTAGGACCCCATCGCTAGTGCAAGAAGAGGAGATTGAAGTAGGTGGTCAAGGTGAGCAGCTCCCTGAAAAGGAAAAAGATAAAACAACAGAACAACAAGAAGAGGCAAAAATAGAGGAAATCTGGGTGGATCCTGCTATCTTGAATTGGTTAGAAAAGGAGATCACAAGGAAGAAGCAAGTCATTGTTGAGGATACTCCTTTGGATTGGGATGAGATGTTGTCTAAGATCGGCAAAGGTAAAAAGAAGAAGGCGGCTAAAGTAGTTTCAAAGATAGAAAGGGATGAAGTAAACAATAGAGTTATCCACATTGCCACCCCTGCTACAGACAAGACTAGAGAAGAGGTCACTGGTACGGATTACAATGTGCAAACTTTTAACCTTGGACCAATGTCTATGGAGCAAGATATTGAGGAGTATGAAGGGTCCAGTGCTGTGATAATTGGCAGATTAAGGAAAGAGACTCGGACCAAGCATGAGCTGAGGAAGGAAAGTGAGAGACTTAAGAAATGCTTGGAAGATGTGATGAAGCCTTTTCAATCTCTTCACCCATCTTCCTTTACCACTCCTGGTTTCTTGCCCAAGGAAACCATCTCTGAAATTGAAAGAATGAAAACCTTTTCCCAAACTGCAATAGATTGGCTAAGATATGTGCAAGTGAAAGGAGATAATGTAATTAAGGAGGTCCTCTCAGTTGGGAAGGATGCAGTTAGAGCCAAGGATATGCTTGAGCATGTGTTATCTCAGGACAAGGAAGATATTGATCTTCTGCTGCAGAAATCCAAAGTGATTATGGGGTATGCTAAAGATCAGTTGGCAGCAGATGGAATTCTTCCTTCCTCTAGACTTAGTGAACCTTGGGAATGGTTTGAGGCTTTGCAGATTTGGAAAAAGGCCATGAGGAAGATTCAGAAATGAAAGAAGTTAATAGATGGTGACTTAACTGGAGTTTATGATGGATGCATTGCATTTTTTGAGATTATGACTGGTAGGAGGAAAATTGCTCCTAAATATCTGAGCCTAGAACAATTAAGGGAATGGTGGCATGATGTTTATGCCCCAGATTCTGAGAATGTCATAACAGGACACCAGTTGGATGATGCAGCAACCTATTTAGCCGTAATGGATAAGTATCAAGCCCACAAAGACGATTGGAATAAAATTGTTAAATAGTCAAATGAGGAGATTGGCGCCATTGAATGCTAGCTTAGGGTTTTTCCTTTGCCACCTGTTGCCGAGTTGGATAAATTATTTTTGAAAATTCAAGATCAGAACAAGGATAAGGGAGGTGGTGATTAATGCCAACTTTGAGATTTGTGCTTCCCTATTATCATAGGGCATGTATTGATCCGGGTTGCATTGGGGAATGTGTCTAGGTTGACCTTGATGATGTATCAGCATTTAATGTATGCCTTATTTTGGAGTTCCTAGGGCTGACCTGTTTTGGCTAATTTTACTTTGTAGATGTTTGGCTGGGCCGACATTGTCTTGAGAATTTGCTATAAAGGGCATTCTTGCCTCATTGTAAAATTTAGAGAGAAAAATAATAGAGACAAGTAAAAGCAAAAAAAGAGCTAGAGCATTTTGTAGTAGAGGTAGTAGTCAATTTCTTGAAGCAAGTATTGTAAACAGAATAGTGGAATTGTTGCAGCATTTTGACGATCCAATATAATTGAAGACGTTGTGGTTTTCCTGGTGAAATCTCTTGTGTTAGTTTATCTCATATGGTTCCTGTTGTTTCATCTTTAAAATTGCTTGAAGGTTTAGGATTTAGTATTTTAGAGTTGAATTAGTTTGGTGAATGATGTTCATGATCTCAAATTTGGAATGTTTGTAGCAATCTTTGGTCTATATTCCCAGTAACTATCTTATTGTAGTAGGCTGGTGAAGTCAACCTGGACCATACATTCATTTAAGCTTAGTTCGATTGTGGATGCATGTCTATGATTTGAAATCTATACACCTTAGAAGATTGCACCGTTCTTGTGATATTGCATTGTGGGTTGATCAGGAATTGGTTGTTTGAGATTGGTCCATTCTAGATATCTGTCATTGGCATTGTTCATTCTAGGATTAGTTTAGATCATATCATAACTTCGTTCTCTTATCTTTTGTTGTTTCTTTATCATCTGGTTAGATTTAGAATTTGAGATCATCATATTGCAAAATCAGATAAGTGGAAAGGTACAATCTGCTTGTAGTAAGGTCTGATTGTGATTACCAAAATTTTCACATATTATCTAAGTATTTTATGCATTGTCATGACCTGACACCTGAGAGACCTTAGGGTGATTTTCAGTAATTTCTTGTTGAAGATTACATTTCAAGAGAGATAGAATATTGTATTCTGTCTGAGTTGTTGCTGTGCAGAAAACACCATCAACATGATTGTTCCAATTTTTTATTGAAGGTGAGTCTTTTCCATCATCAATCATCTCCCAACCAATGAGAACATTATCTTCATTCTCCTACTCATGAGGTTGTGAATTAAGCATATCAATGGAAGATCAAGAGTATGATTTTGTTGCAACAAGCTGGCATGGTCCAAATGTGGAAACTTATCTTGACTCTGAGGAGGGGCCCACTTTTTTCAATGAGAGGACATGGAAGAGTGTCATTGGCATGTCTATGGTGGTTCAATCAACTAGTGTGTTTCCCTACCATTGGAGGGGACAATCATATATGGTGGGTGTGTAAGTAATGGCAAGTAAAATCAAAGTTCTCACATTGTCGGCCCCAGGGGAACTTATTACGAGTTAGTGAAGATAGGGGAACCCAAGTCACAATACATGGGAATTAGTCCAATGGTTAAATAGTCTAGAGGTGTGCCACCTTCATGGCCACTTTATTAATTTGCACCTATATTTACATGAATACATTTGATCAACAAAGACTTGGTATGAATAGAAAAATTTATATCAACTAAGTTATGAGCAAAAATAATTGCATTTCTATCTTTCCATTTAATAAAAAAATATACATTTTGAAAGCATGTGAAAGCTAACAATATTTTCTTATGAGTCTAACCTCATCCCCTAAAAGGATATTGTATCAAGTAAGAGGCTTTGATCTAAAAGGTTTGAAGAAATCATGGATGAAAGACTCTAAGTAGCTTGCACATAAGTACAAAACCAAAATAGATGATTGATTATGTTAATGTGTCTAGAAAATGGACATCTAGGGCTTCAAACACCTAAATAGATCAATCATTTACTAATTGTGAGGCCTTGGTATGTGGGATAAAATATAGGACATAAATAAGGAAAATGCATTAAAATAAGCTCCTACTCTAGATTAAACCCAAACACCTTTGATATAGCAACGAAGACAAATAATGCAACAAATTCTCAATAAAAAAGTGATCATTATACCTCCTTCATGCTTGGATGAACTCTTTGATGTGAATGAAAGGTTAATAAGTTGAGATCTTGGTTGCTTCATAAGAGATTCATAATTTGGCAACATGAATCTATGATCTTTGAAGCACTTCCATATATGAAAAATATCTCTAAAATGAGGGTTTATAAAAAAATTATATAAAAATATGGATGATTTAGATCATGTGTTAGATAGGATCCCTGGGAATTGTTAGCATGTAGGGTAAGGTAGGATTGATGCAAGTGAAGGGATAGGGTGAATTAAATTGATGGGGGACTAGGATTGTCTTAACTTACATGGGGAGATGAGATGCAAACAAGTGGAGACTTGAGAGGAGTGTAAGTGGATGCTCAAGTTTGTGTGGAATGAATTGTTAAGATGTAAAAGGTTCCTTTATGGCCTCTTGTAGTGAGGTGGAAATGGTTCTTTTTAATTTATTTTTAAATGAGATGAAAAAGGAGGAATGAACATTAACCAAATTAATTAGATAAACATTTATCCAATTAATTAGTGATGGAGGAGAGGTTAGTCTAGATTATTAAATAAGATTTATTTAATTAATTAGTGAAGGATAATTAGTTTAATTAATTAAATAAATATAATTCATTTAATTAACTATTAGAGGAAAGATTACCTAATTATTAAACGAGAAACAATGTAGCATTAATGATGACAATCAAATATGTGGAGATGTTAGGTTAATATACAAAAGTGAATTTTAAGTGTCTACACTTAGTATAGAAAACACCATACAAAATGAGAAATCTTTGAGTCAATTATAGATTGCTAGATAGTTTGGAAACAATTTCTCCAAATGTGAGAGGGTGTTTGGAGAGGTCTCAAACTCAAATTTTAAATCATAGGAAAATATAGAGAGATCTAACTATTCTCTTTGTTGAGAGAATACTAATGGAAATGGTATCAATATACTACTTCCAATCTTTTTACAAAGGCTTTGTTAATCTCATAGCAATCTTTTGTAGGTGTTGAAAAGAAACTACTTCAATAATCACCTAGGAAAACTCTTCATCCATATTGTTTAGGTTATACTTGACCTCCATTTTATGTCATGAGAAAGAAATAGAGGCAAATCTTAACTAGAGATTCAAGATATATCTAATATCTCTATTAAAAAAATTGATAGTGTATCCTAGGAATCTTGGTCAATAGTTTGTCTTGGAACTGATGGTAGGAGACCACATAGAGACCATTAGTTAATACATAGGCCATTTAGAAACTATACCATCCTAGAGGAGTTAAGGATCGATTGCTTCTCAAGCCTTACAAATAATTTTAGCCATAAAAGTTTTCATTTTCTTGATAAGAAAAAGAGATATAATAATAGAATGAAAATTTAAGCCTTTCCAAGAAGGTCTCCTATCAAAGACCTAGAGAAATATTTTAAGTTATCAACTATTGATCAATAAATAATATATTAGTTCAAAATAAATATTCCAAGATATCAATAATTTAATGAATAAATAATCCAATAATTTATAATAAATTATAGGTTGGGTACATGTTTTAAACAACATGTGGGTAAGTGCACAAAGTTGAGTCCATGAAATGTGGAAGTTTTGGCCTTAACCAAAAAATTCAAATCGGCTTTGAGAAAATGGGATCCCGATTTTTAAAAATTGGGATCCCGTTCAGCTTCAGGATCCCAAGCCTGACACGAAACGGGATCCCACTTTTTAAAAATCGGGATCCCATTTCCCATAGGATCCCAAACCAATGGAAAAGGCACAAGATCCTGATATCCATGAAATGGGATCTCGATTACCATGAAACGAGATCCCGATTTGTAGAAATCAGGATCCCATTTTGTAAAAATCGGGATCCCATTTTATATTGCTATTTATTTTTTTAAAAATAAACAGAGTTCACTACATAATGGATGGGACCCCGAGTACTGGCGACAGCAACCCCCACAATCAACTAGAGGTACCTGCCTACGTCCCATTTTTTTGCATTTTTCTATTTTTAATTGAAATTGTGAAGAAAATAAGTGAATTTAGCATTTTTTTTAATTTATTTCACGTTTTTAGTTTTTTTTAAACTGTTATAGTAGAAATGAATAATTGTAAAAATAGATGAAAAAATATAATGAAACCTGAAGGTTTTTTAATAAAAATGAAAAAATGAACCTTGAATTGTGTTTCTGAATAAAATTTAACTTTTGAAACCTAAATTGTTAGATTAAACAAAAAATTGAATTTGAAAACCCTAATAGAAACAAAACAAAACAAACATTTCAAAACCCTAGAAATCAAAATGAAATAAAAACATTGCATTTACAAATCCAAATCAAGCTTTTTGAAACCCTGAATTCAAATCAAACGAAAAAAATTGAATTTGAAACCCTAGTTTGAATTGAAACGAAAAAATTGCATTAAAACCCTAATTGTTTAAAATTGAAACCCTAAATTGAATTGGAACAAATTTTTTGTTCAAAACCCTAAATTGAAATCGAACAATCATTTTGATTTTTGAAAACTAGGTAATTTCGAGCTAAAAAAAATCATTCGCATTGCTTAAATGTTTTAAATTTTATTTGCTTTGTATGGAAAAATGATATATATTAAACTTTAGTTTCAATATTAAATTATAATTAGATTAGAAATCAATATGTTAAAGAATAGTTAAAATTCATAATTTTATCTTGATGTTTGTTTGCAAATTTAGTTAGCAAATTTGTAAA